>JASDQU010680966.1:15970-28405 GCA_032191745.1 Picea mariana
CATCAAGTTCTTAATTTAATCCCTTCAGTTGTCAAACCAAGATCCAATCAACAACTTACTACTCTGGTCACCTTGAAAGAAGTGAAAGCAACCTTGGACAGTCTGGCCCCTGATAAAGCTCCAAGGCCTGACGGATTTACAGCCCGGTTCCTTCAAGTTTGTTGGCCAATCATAAAGTGTGATCTGCATAAAATGGTCTTAAAATCAAAAAACTACCACAAGATTGGGGGAAGTACTAATTTTGCCTTCTTAGCTTTAATTCCTACAGAAAAACGATCCTCTTCCTTTGACAGATTTCATTTGATTTCCTTGTGCAACACTGGATACAAAATTATCACAAAAGTAATCGCAAATCGACTCAAGGGTATGATTCCAGCAATCATTCCAGAGAATCAAGGAGGCTTCATCAAAGGAAGACACATAACTGACAATATAATTCTGGTCCAAGAAGCGATCCATTCAAGCATGCAACGGGGCGAAAAAGGTATGATAATGAAACTAGATCTAGCAAATGCTTTTGACAGAGTAAGGCATGTTTTTTTTGTTTTAGGTATTGCAAAAATATGGCTTCAATGCTTCTTTCATCCAATGGATTAAGGATTGTATTGAGATTCCTTGGATTGCTCTGTTAGTCAATGGCAGAGTAGCAGATTTATTTCAGGCAATTAGGGGGATCAGGCAAGGATGCACGTTGTCCCCCCTGCTTTATGACATTCAAGCCTCAGTGCTAAGCTTTCAATTAGAATATTGTCACTTCCAACAGGAATTGATGGGCATAAAAATTGCAAGAGGGGTCAAAGATATAAACCATGCTCAATTTGTTGACGATACACTACTCTTGGGAGGGGCTAGTACCATCATAGCTCACAAATTCAAGAAACAACTAGACCTATACAAGGAATCTTTGGGGAGCCTAATAAATTACAGGAAGAGTAAAATATTTGGGTAGAACTGCAAGCCAAGGGAAATGGTGGAAATTTCTAGAATCCTGGAGATGGAAGGGGAAACTCAATGGGAGTCATTCAAATACTTAGGTGTTCCCATCTTCAAATGCAAGCCCAAATCTTCCCATTGGTCTCCTGTTGTTGACAAAATAAACACTAGAATTCAAGCATGGGGAGCCTCCTTGTTAAACTTGGCAGGGAAGTTAGTTCTCCTTAAATCAGTGTTGGCCAGTATTCCAATATATCAAAGCTCTATCATGTTAGCTCCATCTAGATGCATAAGCCAAATTGAGTCACTTGAAAGAAGATTTCTCTGGAAAGGTGGCCATCAGAATGAAAACAAATTGCCTCTAGTGAGTTGGGGGGAAATAACAAAGCCTTACACAGAAGGAGGTCTTTAGATAAGAGATCTGAGAGCCTAAAATCTGGCACTAGGGGCCAAACTTCTCTGGAACTTGGTCTCTGGCAAACTCACCTGGAGAAAGAACGCTCTGTGGAAGAAATATTACACAGGCACTAGAAGCAGATGTATCAACACAGCCCCAAAAGTCTCAAAGGGATCACCAATTTTCACCATTTTTCAAAACGCCTCAGCGTACTTCAGTCCCCATCTAACCTGGATACTAGGAAATGGAAAAAACATTTGGATTTGGGAGGACTCAATCCTAGGAGAGCCCCCTTTAGAATCTGTCCCGAGCACCAACAATTTAAAGAATTTCCTCCACGCCCAGTAGTTAAACATGATTTGGATCATTTCAAAGTGGAATTCAGATGCAAACAAAAGCTGGAAAGATTGGAATCTGTCAAGAAGTCTGAGCCACCTGCACAATGAAGAAATTCGATTACTCACGCTCCTCCAGGGGAAATCATCGATCGCTGCAAATAAGAAAGACCTAAGGGGATGGAGACAACAATCCGGCTCTTACACAGTTTCATAGGGTTACAAGTTTTCCAAAGTAGCTCTGAACGCGCCCTCCAATCCGACCCTGTGGAAAGAAGTTTGGAAATACAAATACATCTCGAAAATCGACTCGTTCATCTGGACACTAGCGCACAACACCATTCTCACTGGAGATAATCTCAAAAGAAAGGGATGGGAAGGCCCCACGCATTGTCCTCTCTGCGTCTCAAATGAGGAAACCGTGGCACACATATTGTTGAATTGCTCATTCACTCAGGAGGTTTGGCATATGGTGTTAGCTCCTTGGACAACTCAAGTCACTCTCCCGGATGAGATAGCCATCCTTCTTCTAAACTGGCAGGCTTTATCCCCTTTCTCTCTCACGAAGAAAGACCAACTAAAAAGTTGTTGGGGGTACCTTCCCAAGTTTATTTGATGGAAATTTTGGTTAGAACACAATGCCTGAGTCTTCCAAGGGAAAGCTGCCAAAGAGGGCGAAGTGAGTGAAAAATCCAAAACAATGATGGTGGATTTTCTTTCATCCATCAACTTGCCATCAAATAAAGATAAGTTAACTCTCATAGAGGAAGAATGGTTGTCAAGCCTTATCCCAAGGGCTTTGAAAGTGTCAACTTCTCCTCAACCCTCTACTTTCGAGTGGGAAATCAAGTTGAACCCCTCAAACTTCACAAACTGGTGCAAATCCCTCCAAAGGCATAGTATTTTCTTTGACAGATCTTCTAAAGGAAACCCAAATGAGGCTGGCAGAGGAGGGGTGATTGTTGACCTTGAGGAAATAAAGATGCTTTCGTATTCCTGGGGAATCGACAAGGACACAAACAATATAGCTGAAGTTTTAGCCCTCTGGCAAGGTTTATCTCAAGCCCAAATCATGAACATCACGGACCTCAATTTCTTTGGAGACTCTCGTATCATCATTCAAGCTCTCTCTTGTAAGAACCTGACCAAACATATGAGGCTCACGAAAATCCTTCAAAAAATTAAACTCCTTATGTCCACTTTCCATTCTATCCATCTATTCCACATTCTGCAAGAATTAAATGGTGAAGCAGATAAAGAAGCTAACAAAGTAGTACCGCTAAGCAAAGACGTTCTAATACTAGACAGAATCGAGGGATCAGATAAATTACCTTAAACTAGTGAACGAGAGACACTCCCAAAATCCCAGTTGAGACTACTCAATGAAGACTTAATGTAATTGTGCCAACAATTTTCTGTTGTTTTCTTAATGTATCTCATACCCATTCTTGTTAAAAAAAATTAAAAAAATTTACAACATCATAAACTTTCCACTATATTTATGACAACGTTACATGAGAGTGTTTATCAAATCAACTAAGCAAAGAAGAGGTCGTGGACACTAAGATGTAGAAGCTTCGACACAACTAAAAATCTCTTAGAATCCTTTGTAATATAAGTTAAGTCATTTGAGAATATACTAATTGACCAATCCATTTCATCAGAGTTTTCTTGAGTAGGGTTTCTCCAGAGTAAATTTATGTGTTTGTTAATGATGGAATCTATTTTTAAAATATTTAATTAATTTTCATAGTATAAGTAATTCATGCAATGGATACTAAACACATAGAATTCTTGAGGAGAGAAAAATGGTATGAGAAGAGAAAGGTCATAGAATTGTTTTCTCTTATGTTTTTGGCACCTTTTCGGGACCAAAAGGCTCCCATTGGATAAGTGTACTCTAATAACAAGGATGCAATGAATAAAATAAATGGCTTATTTTGATAAAGAATTAATGCTTGTTGTAGTCTATGGAATTAGAGGATGCATTCAAGAAGAGACTACATTGTGAAGCACATCAAGAACACACACAACCCAACAAAGAAGAGATAATTTAGGGAAGGATATCCATCTGAGTCTTTATTTCGTCTTTATTGGTATTTATACAATAGAGGGATGATTGGATCAGTTGTACTCGCTCCAACTAATCATTCGTTATGTTATATTTATACATTTATTACATATTTTCTTATACATTACTATACTTAGGTTAATGTATGATGACATTTACATGGCCTAGAAGGCCTCCTCAACATCTTCCCCACACTCAAATCTTTGCTCGTCCCCCACAATGGTCCTCTTGATACTATTTTTACACCTTTCTCTTTGGTGCCTTCAGAGTGGTGAGTGGTTGCTCGTCCTGGGATCATCTTTCCCCTGTGCACACACCCTACGATGGAACACCATCCTTCGACCAACTTACCATTTCTCTGCTTTCTGGCTTCTGAGGTCACAACTCAGGAACTATTCTGCAACTTTTATACCAAGGGACTCGATCAATTCAGTTTTTTTTGTGCCATCATATTTTCTTTTAATCTCTTATGTGTGTGTGTCTCATCATCTGATGCCTCTTTCTTGAATGCTTTTAATCCTTGCCAACACGCTCATCATCAATGCTCAATCTTTTACTTCTTTGCTCTGTTGCTCATCAAATTTGAATGTTCATCTTTATGCTTTTCTGGTCTTTGAGAATGTATAGAGTCTGCATTTGATATTACATAAAGGAGAATTTGACTACAACTTGACTCAACGACTCAATGGAGAAAGACAATTTTTCTGGTACTAGCCATTTACAACTCAATAAAATGTTTTCGACTGGATGTCAATTGATGTTGGCGAGAAACCAATCTTGTCAACTAAAGAATGACTTACAATACATGAATGGAGGGGATCGCGTGCCTTTAAAAACTCACATTTAACCCCCTCATTATTTATAATCAATCAAGTTATTCATTCAAACTCAATCATATTTTACAATAAGTATGACTCAAACGAGTCATATGCTCATCAATCAACAACATTTTTATTTTTCTTTTCTATTCAACTTTTTGATTAACTCAACTCGACTCGACTAAACTAAATGTCCTTCATATAATTCTTTTACACATATGACTCCCTTTACCTAACATTGTTATTCCTATTATACTCTTACTCAAAGATCCATTATACTTGACTCCATACATTTAAATTCATGGCTTATACAATCATATCATTACCAATAAATAAGTCGATCTCGGTGCATGACAATTTGAAAAGTCGGCTAGGTCAACCAAGCTAACAACGAGCAATCGAATCCCCATCGATCTTCAACAGTCTCTTGGCCATATTGAGCACAATAAACCTGAAGGGGATATTTTTCCATCTATTACAAACTAGTTCTTACGACATTTTCAAGCCCGCAACCCTTCTCCTCTTTTATATGTTTAGGGACTGTGCAGACACAAGTAATAGCAAAGTTGTGGTCGCAGGTTGCATAAATCACAAACAACAAAAATACTCATAATCATTCTTTCTCCATTTTGCAATTTGCGAAATGCATAGCCTTCATATACGAAAAACTCATTCGGCTCTCTTAAATACATATCGACTTTTGTTTTTATGTGGAACCCTAAAAATCTGCCACCGGGTTTCTCATTTTCTTTTTCCTTATAATATAATGATAGCGAAATTGGAGTTAGGAAGATAAGTAGGTCAACGCAAGACAACTGCCTGATAGGGAAATCAGTGAGCATCAAAGCAAGATGAAGGGTGTCGCCAGCTTCACGTCTGATCGTCGGGTTGATGGTTCCATGTCAAGTCGACAATCTAAGTTCATTGGCAGTGTTCCTTCAACAATCGACCACTACAATATTTTTGCAGGAAATCCACACCATTTTACATGATTGGAAAGTCATGCGCCTGGCCCAAAGTGTAAATAATCTCCATATTAGAGATTATTTAAGGAAAAGGTTGATATATTCCATGGCGCCCAGCTCTGATGTCAAATATTGTCACCCAGGGAGGATTGCGAGAGAACTCTTTCCATGGCCTGCTAAGATACACTACAAACAAACGATACATATTACATAATGATACTAACAATAGTATGTTCAGTATAATGTACACCGACTTCCATAAGAGAAAACTCCTCACTGGTAGGATGTACACAATGTTTTCCTGATCCTTCCAATCATGTACAGACCTTGCCCTTCAAGAATGCTCCATGCACAAAGTACTTACATAGAACCCTATTGCACATGGTTTCCTTCTTTCGTTTGCTCTGGTTGTTAAATCAATTACTCATTATTGTGACCGCAACAACAAAATATTTTCCACGAGTCCAAAGAGTTTAGATTTCGAATTCCTATTCTTCATTCATGTTGAAAATAATTTGATATATGAGCTCGCAATTGTATGAGTTTATACTACTGATCCGAAATGATCTTTTAAATGACTTGATTAAGTATGTTGCATGTAAAATTTTACGAGTTAAGAGTGGATAAGAATGAGAAGAATCTTAAGAATATAATTTGCAACACAGAAAGAAGTAAATATAACAAACCACAAGCATATTTAAGACATCAAAAGTTGATAATGGAGTTTGGCAACTCTGCCTACGTCTTCAGGGCCTTTGTCTCAGTGGGGAGGCTTCTTTATTAATCTTCAATGTTAAAACTCTACATCAAAGTTACATCATTTAAGTCTATGATTGACTCATTTGTGTTATGTTCTATCTTAGGAACATGATGCAACATACGACAATGAAAAAGGTGGAGAAAAACTCCCAAAAATGGCGTCCAAAGCTAAGCTACTCTCTTGGCTTCCCTGCATAAAAATGGCTTGGACTTCACAAGTTCTTCATCATTCTTCTGTTCACCACTTGATCTCCATGGAAAATAGGCTGGGTTCATATAGGATTTAAGTTGGGGGTCACATCCCAACTTCCTTCCAAAATAGTTCCTCAATCTCAGCTCCAGATCCTCAAAAAATGGTCAAATCCCATTAAAATTGGCCAAAATATATTATAAAATATTAATATAATGTTTTAAAACTCACTTTGCACCTAAATCAAGCATGCAACCCTATTCTTTGGGCTCCTGGTCATATGGGAAACCATGTGGCTGAATGTTGGGCCAAAATCTTACTGGCGCCCCCTTTTCATTCGCGCTCCAGGTTATATGGACCCATGTGGTCAGGCACCAGGGCCAAGTGGCCACGCGCTAGAATTCATGCCCCCTTTCTCTATGTTCCTGGTCATATGGGCCCATGTGGCTGGGTGCTTGGTCGGTGGCTAATCCCCATATGCGCACCACATTGCAAACAAAACAGTGGACGATGGCAATGGTATCAAGCTATGCATGTATGTCATCTCGGTTATCAGACTTTTGTTAAGTCATTACCTAGAGAGAAGGTAGGAGGTTCGAATCGTCGGGAATCTAAACAAATTTTTTACCCGGGCCTATTGGAATAATCCAGGGTGCTACGTGGCACCCTATGATTGGGCCACTTGGCATCACCTTATTCGCCCAAGCCAACTCAGCACACAGTCAGCACATAATCACCTTGCACAGTCAACAATCCAGTCAACGCTTAGTCAACAGCATACACCATATGTCATTTCCTCAAACTGCCACCTATTGGCCATGTCACTACCATCCTGTCATTCATACTGCCACACAACAAGCTGTCACTGGGCCACATCATCGTATTGACTACCACGTGTTAGTCCGTACAGTCCAGTCACCTACCACATCAACATCTGAAAACGTTGGATCTGCCTCACACGTGTCAACCTTTGGTTCTGCCACATCAACATGTTGACATCATCATGATGTCATCTGCCACATGTGGGTCATACTGCTAACGTCATCAGTACGGACTGTTGACTTTGACCTTTGACTTTTTTGCATGTTTGGAGAAAACTTCAGAACGTGATATCTTCGCCATATGGAGTCCATTTTCGAAAAAGAATATATTGCAGGAATCAGCACGACGAGAACGACGCAATGGCATTGGTTTAATCCAAATCCAAGAACTTTGAATTTTTGGCCTTTTCATATCCATTTTGGATCAACTACAATGTTCAAAGATCAAAGTCGCTCCATCTCATATACCACTTAAACAGGCTGCCAATCAATTTGATAACATAAATTCCACCAAAACATCTCACTGTTGACCGGATCTTCACAAGCCTCATCTTCCTAGAAAATCAAAAAACCTATCATCTTTTGCAAATCGATAGTACATTCTTTACATTGCCAACTTTCATGACAACGAAAAAAAAAAAAAACCTAATATATTTTGCAAGTTCATGGCACATTCTTCACATTGCCAACTTTCAAGACAAATACGTTTGTAGAGCTCATAGTTTATAATGTTGTAGGTTTTTATCAAAATCGTTGAAGAACATGATCAATTTTTTTTTTTCAACTGCGGGGAAATCTTAGAACTTACTTGTTAACTCTTCAAGCACGGTTGGATCTTGCTTTCATTCTCAATATTTATGAAATACTTGATCTTCATTATATGTCATCTTCCTTACTTATTTTTAATCTCAACATCTCTTTAAACTTTGGTGCAAGCTTGTCAAGCAGCATCCCCAAGAAATCATCAAGCACAGAGCGACCTCCACCAGTAGTCACGAACAAGACAAATTTTCATACAACATCATTATTATGTGGGCATCTTTGATATATCAGATTGCATATTCTTCATCTCTATTTCTTTTGCAAGCTTCTTTCGTGCAACACTCACCCACCAAGAAAAAGGTTTCTCCAAGATCCTCTTCAGCACAATCTTATTTATTTCCACAAGCATCTCAAACAAAAATTGCATGGGCATCTTGAGAAAATATTTCATCCAATATCAAAGTCTCGGTTCAAGTCACACGACAACATAACCAAAGTGTTGTAGTCTACAGAATCAGAGGATGCATTCAAGGAGAGACTACATCGTGAAGCACATCAAAAACACACACAACCCAACAAAAAAGAGATAATTTAGGGAATGATATCCATATGAGTCTTTATTCCATATTTATGGGTACTTATACAATAAGAGAGATGGTTGGAGCGGTTGTACCCAATCCGACTAATCATTTGTTATGTTCTCTTTATACATTATTATACTTAGATTAATGTATGATGACATTTACATGGCCTAGAAGGCCTCCTCAACAAGGCTTGAGAATTAAACAAGATAGAAAAGCAAGTGAAAGCAAATCCCATGACATCGACTTATAACAAAAAACAAGTCAACAAGGTTTTATTAAGCAAAGAAAGGAAATCAATTGTAATAAATTAGGGATATGTTCTTATACATTATTATACTTAGGTTAATGTATGATGACATTTACAACAAGGCTTGAGAATTAAACAAGGTAGAAAGGCAAGTCAAAGCAAATCCCATGGCATCGACTTATAACGAAAAAACAATTGAACAAGGTTTTATTAAGCAAAGAAAGGAAATCGATTGTAATAAATTAGAGGATCAATTGGACAACAAAGGACAAGTTGAATGTCTAAGAGGGGTCAAACCTAAACTTGGAAGCATGTCAGACTTGTCACAGAGAAATAACTACATGTCATAGCGTGTATTTGACCGTGTGAAGCTAACACTCGTGGACTAGATCAATGATAAGCATTAAAGAAACTGACCAATAAAATTAGAATAGTAGAAAGACATATTGGAGTGAGCCATAGGAATAGATCATAAAGATAATTTTCGAATGAACACGAGCTCATCCTTCCACATCCACTCCACCAAATAGGAGAGACCGTTATGATCATACAACCTCTGATGGTGGTTTCATACCATTGATGGACATTTTACTTTACTTGAGAGTGATAAAAAAAGCTTAGTTGAAGAAAGAAAATGGGTTGGTTTGGTTATTCTTCAGGACATCTTAAGAGTTCGATGTAGTTATAGAGATCCATAAATTGATTCATTTATATCTTTATATAAAAAGAAGTACTTGATTGAACAATTATTAGAGAGCCATTCCATGAAGAGTGTGTAGGAGAGTTGCATTAATCATGTTTTACTTGTACATGAGAATTTTGATTAAATCGATCAAGCAAAGCAGAGGTCATGCACACTATGTTGTAGAATCTCTTATGCAAGTGAAAATATTTTAGAAGTCTTTGTAATATGTTTTATGCCCTTACAATAAAATAGATGAATAAGACATTTCATTGGAGTTTTTTTTTTATCAGGTTTTTCTATGGTAAATATTTGTGTCATTCTATGAGTGTTGATGGTGGCATTTGTTATTTTGAGAATTTAGTTTATTTGCACAATCTAAGTAATTCATTTAATATATATTAAACATAAATATAGAACACATAATAATATAGGCTTCATTTTAATATGTTGACTTGGTCATAGGTTAATCAATGAACAAGGCATAGGAAAAGACCAAGGGGATAGGAAGAGAAGAATATCATAGAAGCCCAAACCAAAACCATAAACTTCCTCAAAAATATTCACTAAAAAATCTGAAAGCTCTTACCAAAGTATCCACATAACACTACAACAATTATAATGAATGAAAAATTGAAAGTTGAAGATGACAATTCAGAGACAATGACCTATCAAAGCATGCAAACCAACAACAATTAACCTAGGGAACAACACAAGCCTAGTAAACACTCTTGAAAACCATTAACTTGCAACTAATATAAAAAAATGGACCACAACCATGAACAAAGAGGACACAAAGATAAATTGAATATGAAGAGAAGAACACCATATAAGTCCAAATGGACTATTGTAGAATATCTGAATGAAAACATCGCTAACCTTCCAAGAACGCCTAGGATTCCAATTGATTCTTAGATCTAACTAGAACCATGATTAGAGTGGAGGAAAATAACAATTGAATAGGTATAGAAGAACACCATAGAAGCATTAACCAATAAACATTCAAACCCCCACACCAAGTTTGTAATCACCCCCAGAGTTAACCAGAACCATCAATAGGGAAGAAGCAAAGAGAAACATAACACACATAAAACAACATTGCAAAAGACATGCAAAAGATCGAAGCAAAACAATCGACCTACCTCAAGTCTCAAACATTTTAGTACTCCCATAACTCAATGATTTTGTGTGCTCTAGTACCTCAATTTGATAAGTTTTCCATTGATGCAAGCAACATTGAGAACCCTTTCATCATTCCACATGGGCCAAGCCATGCCGACTTACAAATATTAACATGCTTGCTTTTAAACATCAAAAGATGGTGCAGTTTCCACATACCAATGGTTTTTTTATGCTTTTTTTTCGATGCCTGACAATTAAACACAAAATTTGTATAATTAACCAAGGAGATCCAATCGAACCCAAGCAAGATTTTTTTTATTTTTTTCAAAAAAAAAAAATCCCCCTAAACTAATACCTTATTAACCGTCAACTTTAACAAACTTAGGTATAAATTCTGTAGCTTTTTCCACAAGCTAGAATGTATAACCTTTCCCATAGGGACTAACAACAACCATGGATACTATGTGGTCTGAAATGGATCTGAACTAGTAAATGGTTATAAGAATAATTCAACAATAGGAAGGTTAGATAAACTAAGAAAATACAAATGAAAAGTAAATAAGACAAAAGAGAGAGAAAAAAAATAGAGAAATAAATGAAAAAGGAAAATAATAATAGGAGAGAAAAGACCAGGGAATGGGAAATGAAAGGTAGGGCATGATAGACTTCCCATTACCCCATCTTCCCTTATTTCTTCTCGTAGTTTCACTCTCAAAGGGTATTTTCTCCAAGGCCAGGAGGATGCACAAAGAGCCATTATTTGCGTTGTAACTATATATTGTCAGAGTAAGAGTGTTTGGCAACCATTGAATGTTGGTTTTTCCATTTGGGTTTCTAGTGTAAACATTGTGTCTTTGTGTATGGATTTCTTTGTAGTTGTGGAGTAGTTCCTATGTATGAAATGTTGCTTATCTCTTTGTTTATGGATTATAATGATGAATGTCAAACTATAATTATGATATCCCTTACATAGAAATCGATTTCAGACTCCATTGATATTAATTATTGGATAGATTCAATTCATGACACTCATTGAATTAACTACAATAGTCAACACTTTTAGACCATCCATTTTACCCTTATATTTTGAATATTAGTGGCTATCATTTTAGAGTCGTTGGACTTTTTTAGGAGGTTTCTAAATTGGTTTATTTGATTTGGTGGACTATTGGGTGTTTTTAGCATTGTTGGGCATTTTTCTCTTTGCTTGGGTCATACCCTTTTTCTTTGAGCAATGCCTTTAACGATAGGAAAATTTTGGGTTATCTTTGGTTGTCCAAGAGGTTGTATGCATCCCTTGAAACTATTATAATTCTCTGAAGCAACACCAAGCTCGTAGGTGGTAGTATGACAACCATGTTGGTCATATGCATCATTATTGTGCATGTGCAACCTTCAATAGCCCGTGGCTCTGCCTTCCTGGAATATTCATTGAGTGGATTTCAACTCTTATTTATTATTGGAGCCATTCACATATAAAATCTATGTTGATGTTGGATTATGTTACATACACTTGGTTTTTGTTGGAAGTGAGATCATTCCAAGAGAAAGTGAATGCTTATAAAGAAAAATGACATCTTATCATTATTTCTGGACCATTATATTCTTGATGCAATTGGTTTGTACGTGTTATCATTATTTATGGAGCATTGTATCCTTGTTGCAATTGGTTTGACCTCTGATTGATGGAGTTATTTGTTATGCCTATTATTGACAATTATTAGCAGTGTGTGTGTGTGTGTGTGTGTG
>JASDQU010680968.1:0-14079 GCA_032191745.1 Picea mariana
TCCAGGAAAGGCTGGTAAACGAGAGAAGGTTGTAGCCTTCTGCAGGTAGAAGCCTGCGTACTAGTATGAGTCTACACTAGTACATTGTTGTAGAATGTTTTCTTAATAATATTCATTGAAGACAGAGACAACAGCAGCGGTGGTTTTCTCCCGATTTGGGTTTCCACCTTAAATCCTGGTGTTCATGTGTGCTACTCATCTGTGTTATTTTATTTTGTTGATTTACTGTTTAAAAGACATCTGATGAATGAAGAAATCCATAATAAGATCTCTGGATGCACTACTGTTTTCATAAGAATATACAACAACCGATCTCTATAAAGTAGACTAAGATTTTTCAGTAAAAGAAAAGTTAAAAATTGATTGATAGCTCAAATAATGANGCACTACTGTTTTCATAAGAATATACAACAATTGATCTCTATAAAGTAGACTAAGATTTTTCAGTAAAATAAAAGTTAAAAATTGATTGATAGCTCAAATACTGATTCACCCCCCCCTCTCAGTATTTTCCAACACAGGGTGTTAAACTGTTCAGGTAGAAGCTCAGACAGATAAATCCCATACTACTACCTGTGATAGAAAAGGAGGTAAAGAAGCTCTTGGATTCTAAAATCATTATTCCACTCAGATACTTTGAGTGGATAACCAAGCTGATCCTGGTAAGAAAGAAAAACGGTGAAATCAGACTGTGTAGATTTCAGAAATTTAAACAAATCATCCCTCAAAGATAATTATCCATTACCTAAAATGGACCACGTGTTGGAAAAAGTAGTTGGGGAAAAGACAATTTCCATGATCGATGAATTCTCAGGCTATAATAAAATTGCAGTCCATGAGGATGATAAGGAAAAAACCACGTTCACCACCCCATGGGGTACCCCCATGTATGAAAAAATGCCATTCAAACTAATGAACACAGGAGCTATGTTCCAACGAGCTATGGTGTTGATACAAGGGTAGACCCAGGGTTCAACACTCAAGAGCACACCAACAAAACCCTAACTACCAGCCCTTTCAGCAACACCTATGAAAAAGATGAAGTCTCACCCAAGGTAGAGGCAAGGGTGGTTGTAGGACTCAAATGTTTGCAACCTTAGATGGGACATCGATCTGTGATTAAAACACCTTAACAGATCACTTAGTAGTTACAGTTCATTAATATTTAACCAGTATGTACTTCGTAGATAAACCCCTAACTACATAGCATCGCAGTTTTCACCTAGATCTAGCATATTCAAGCACTAAGCACATTCACATAGGTTATATCTAGCATTTATCCATATTATTAAGCAGAAATCATTAACAGATCTATCTATCATTCATTTATAACAAATCACTTAAGCCAGGAAACACATAAACACATCAATACATCGCACAAAGAATAGCAACACAGGATATACATGGTTCACCCCCAGCTTGGGTCTATGTCCACCAAATATTCTTCTTCTTTTATTGCCTGCCATCAATCTTCTGCATGCATAGAGCCATGAGATATCACTCTGCAGAGGACAAGAGATCTATGTGCACTTCTCTATATCCTCCTTCCCCGAGTTACAACACAAAGCCTTTCCACAGTCTCTTACAATCATTTGCACTTGGCTCTACAAGTCTCACATAGTATGCATGAAGCATCTACAATCCACACTTGCACTTAGCACTTAGAACTTGTCACTTAGCAAGGTACCAAAATACCTTCTCCTTTTCTCTCATCACATAGAATTCTATTTATACATTAAAAAAAGGGCCTAAACATGGGTAAACCCATGGGCCAACATTCCCATACCCATTACATAGCCTAAAACCTAAAAATCCCTAAAAAGGGGTCGAGATCCCATGATATCCGCTTCGACTTGTGCTCCACCTTCGATAACCTGTCGAAGTCCCAAAATAGGTCAATCATGACCAAGTATTCTCAATACTTGGTCAAGGGCCAACATGCCCCCAACAATCACATGTGACTCATCCTGAACCACTTTGATCTGGGTAGCTCTGCTTCAAAATCCTCGAGCATGGCTCAAGCTACTTCGACTTGTTGTTGCGCCACGACCTCCTGCTCGATGAACTCTTGGATAACTGCTTCATTGATAGGTCCCTCCAAGCGTTATTCAGCTGTAGTGATGAATTGCTCCAGTTCTACTCCTCGGCCTTCGATATCCACAAACAGTTGGCAAGCCTCATCCTATATTGGTTGGAGTATCTAAGTCACTTCCATGAATTTTCTCTGGATGGTGTGGACCTGTTGTTGAGCAGTGCGTTGTTCTTGGGATTGCTTCATCCTCTCGACTACTAAAAAGGGCTTCAACTGTGCTTGTACTGTTTCTTCTTGTTTCTTTTCCTCTCGGAGTTGTGACTCCATTGCCTTCAATTCAGGATCATTAGTGAGTCACTCATAAGTTTGGGCACTGTGATCACTTAGTTTTTTAAATTCCATGGCGAGGGCCTTGATTCTCTCAACTGTGCTTCGAGCAGTTGCTTCTCTTTGATCTCGTACATCCTATGGAGTGTTGGGCACTATTCGTAGCTCTAGGTATGTGATTCTCTAATGAATCTATTGGATAGCTTCCGCAAGATGTGCTACTTGATTCTCTATTGGTTCTTCCACTTTTTTCTTTAATCCTGTCATAGAGTGAAGTGCTCTGCTGACAACTTCTTTGACTCCGAGCTATTCTGCAAGCAACTAATTCTTTGCTTGCTAGATTTGTGCTTTCTCCTCTTCAAACTTTCTTTGGAGAGAAACATTTTTCTGCTGCACAACTCGACATTTCTCTATGAGTACTTTTTTCACTTTCTTTAGGGCCTTTGTGGCCTGTGTTATCTCTTCCTGTGCGCGATGAAGGTGAGCTTCAGTCGCATCAGCTAGTTTGCAAAGTTGGGTAGGCTCATCTCCCAACTCTGGTTCTTCTAGTGGTGGGGGCGTAGGGGATACTGCATGGCTAGATTAAAGGGCTTGTTGTACCCGTCTGAGTTCAACCTCGATTCTTTCATACATCTCTTCTTTCTTGGCTTCATGTTTCTACAAGATGTCCTGCGAGGAATCTGCTATAGCTGTGATAATGATGTCGAAGTCATCAACCATGAGAACGGTTCGCATCGTGGTTTTGCTTGCTCTTGAATTCTTCCATGAGGTGGTTTTCGTGGGGGAAACCTTTCTTTTCTTCGAGGGGTCAACCTCATCCCTAGGTGGTGTTACTTTGCCTTGCTTCTGTCGATCTTCTTTTCCATTGGTATCTTCTCTATCTACTTCCTCATCATGTCCTTTTCCAGGTGATACTGAAGAAGTTTCATCTGATGCACTGCTCAGGTTTTGTACTTCTTCATTTTTCTTCCTTTTGCTGGTTCCAGGTGTGTTGTGTACTTTGTGAGTGGCCTCCAAGCTGCCAATTAGTTTGACCAGTACTACTGGCTAGTCCTTGGTTATATGTTGACTAGTCCTTGGGATAAGGAGATCTTCTGACTAGTCCTTGGTTATTTCCTCAATTTCCTCCTCTATGAGCTTATAGTATGAGTGAAGCTCTTCTTTATCCTCATCTGCGCGCAGTGATATAGATGAAGTGTCGATCTGCGTGAAACTTCATGAGAGGTTTGAACCAGTGTAGGGTGTTCAATGTCATGCGAGGGACAACTTCAATGGCCCTCTTCAACTGGATATAGTACGTATGGAATACTGCATTCGATTGCCACTTTTTTCCCATATCTCTCGAGTACCAGAGCATGGTGAACTTTGCAGTGAGTGGTTCAAATAGCTCAATGTCTAGGAAGGTCGCACCTTCCGTCATCTCCAAAGAAGTAAACGCTATGAGGATCATAATCCAACTAAAGTGGAACTCATACCCCTGATCCTGAGCTTCACAAAAATCCAATTCTAGCTGGTTGACTTGGTACTTCGCCCAGTTCATCTGGAATCCTTCTACACATTTCCCGGTGAGGTTAACAATGAATCCTGTGACCTATGTAGGTTTTTTCTTTCTCATGATATTTCCTATGATCAGCTGGCAAGCCAGGTGCACTGCTCTATTCTGGATGGAAGCTACCCTGTAGCCTCACATCCCCTTTTCTACATCACCATATGTGTCTTTGATCCTCTATGCCAGTGTGCGATCTGTAGCCTTCCCTAGGTAGAAGTCCTCTCGGTCGGGTCCTTTCATGCTCAATCTGGTGATCCTATAGATCAACATCGGATCGAATGTGATGCACCTATCTAGCCATAGATATCCACCATCGTAACATGATAGCAAGATCTTAACACACGCGTTAACTTCCTGGTGCCTTCCAAAGTGTGGAATCTTCATCACATTCAAGAGGGTGGACTGCGTGAGGTTCATATTCCACAGTTGGGGGATTATTTTCGAGTTCTTCCCCTTCATCTTGGTCAAGTACTTGTAAGGAGTGATCATACTATAGTTCTTATGATCCCATAGGTTGAATTCATTGAACTTCAACGTTGCGATCTTATCTTGTTGTGTTCTAACTACACGTATCCCCTTCGATAGGTACGCAGTAACGATGGTGTAATCAAAGTCTCTCAGTACACTGTCATGACTCACCATTCCAGCTAGAGGTGGGATGTAGTTGGGCAGGATAGTTGGGATTAAATTGGAATTTGCCAAGTCATCACGATGCTTGGTTATTTTCTGTGTTGCAAGTCGGGATGGTCCGGATCCGTGAGCAGTTGACAGGGAGGCTTGCACTCCTCTCATCAATGAAGCTTGAACTTCGACAGAAACCACCTTCTTAGCCATCAGGTCGATTAGAACTTCTTTGACAAATTTCTCTACGGCACTGAGCTCGTCCAACATGCATGCTTAGATCGGATAACTTAGGTGGATGAATGAGTGCTCATAGCAATAGTACAGGTGTCGATCTCAATAAACACAACATGATAGTAATGAGTTGGCTAGGATAGAATTCGCAAAAGTGTTTTTGGTGCAACAATCAAAACAATAAGTAGACAATGGTGTAACAAATCTCTCCAATGGATGAGAGGCCTTCATCAATGCGATTTTTTCCATTGCAGCGTGGTCCCAATGGTTTGATGGCGAGATTTCGGGCCATAACTATTGTTCTAACCATTTTGGTTGTCAGGCTAATGGTTATAATGATTTCAATGGCTATATTTCTTCGCCATGGCGAACTTCCATGTTGCACTATTTCGATATCCCGACAAAGTTCCAGTTTTTCAAACCTTCCTTCTGCTAAGTTCCCTCGGGAACCTCCTGCAGTTTTTCTAGCTTCGCTCTCTTCTTACTAAGCTTTCTAGCCTTTTTCCTTGTGATATTTATCTCGGTATTCCTCTTTCCATTTTGATTCTTTTCTCCTTTTAGCATAGTAACTTCGCGTTGTTGATTTTCTTTCGTGGGGTTAGAGAGTAATACTTCTTCTCCGTCCGGGGTAGGTTCTCCACTCTTCAGTGAGTCTTCTTGTGTTCTTTCAACTTCGACATTCAAGTGGTTGGCTTTAAATAGCCTCGATTTATTCTCTTGTTCTTCAATTGAGTGTGTTATCCTCTTCGTCATGAAGTATCTTAGTTCTTTCTCCTTCTATTCTAGGGATTCCTCTTCCTTTCGCCCGGTATGATTTCTCTTAATCCAGGGTTTTCCTAATAACATAGCAAATGGGGCATTGTTCTCAACGAATTTAAAAACCTCAATATCTTCCTCTGTTGAAGTTCCATGAGAACTCATACATATTTGGGTAAGTATCCCACATAGGGTTAGCAACTTCCCTCTGAATAATCCTATCCCTCCTAATGAAGGAATCATAGCAGGCTTTCCCAAAATTTCCCAAGTTATTTCTATCATGCTATTCAACTTTGTTTCCTCATCCTGAACATAGTCAATGTCGAAGTCTTCTATTATTTTTTCTATGCACTCTTTTTCTTTGAAGATCTCTGATAAGTTGATATTTTCGGTGATCATTCAGGGTTTCTTTCATTTGCAGTAATACAGTCTCTGATTCGTTCGAGGGTTCTATCATGGTTTCAGTTTCTTGACCTTTCTGAGGGTTTTCTTGTCTCATATTCATTCTTTCAACATTAGCAATCATTCTAGGGAAATCCAAACCTTCATGATCCATAGCTTTAAAACAAAGACAACCAGGTCTTCTACCTGGGCATTCCTTATCAAGATGTCTCAGTATTTGGAAACTATAGCAAAGAGTTCATCTTCTTTTTCTTTTGAACGATCCCCAACCTTTCATGTACTGCGCACTAGGGTCACAACAACTAACTTGCAAAAAATTATTTCTAGGGTACTGCATCCATTTTTTAGTCCAAACATTCTTTCTATGCATAGGAATAACATATCTTTCATCATTTCTATCAGATCTAGTCATATCAAATCTTCTTTCATCTAGTTGTGCCCTATTTTTCAAGTTAAGACAAAATTTATGAAACACACCTAGATCCATACTTTTGAAATACAATTTTCCACTTATCTTACCTTTTCAATCAAACCTTTTCACCGTTCTTACCTTTATCAGAGCACACAACTTCAAGATCTTACCTCTTTTTTTCAAATCTGACTTTTCTTCTTAGCACAGATCTTTACATGTCAAGTAGAATATTGTGCACTAGGTCAACAAATCTACGCACAAATATTTTTCTATTAGTTCCTAGCAATCATAGTTTAAGGTCGGAGACTGCGGACTAGGGCATCATATCTGTGCATAGAGATTCTCTTTCTCTTTACTTCAGTTCCCAACAATCATAGTTTCAGGTCTCGGCAACAGAACCATTTTTTGGGACAGGGGCAGACCCAAGGTTCAACACTCAAGACCGCACCAACACAACCCTAACTATTGGCCCTTTCGAAAACACTTGGGAAGCAGATGAAGTCTCACTCGAGGTAGAGGCAAGGGTGATTGCAGGATTCAGATGTCTGCAACCTTAGCTGGGACACTGATCTATGATTACAACACCTTAACAAAGAACTTAGAAGTTATAGTTCATCAGAATTTAAGCAGTATCTACTTTGCAGATAAAACCCTAAGTACAAAGCATCGCAATTTTCACCCAGATCTAGCATATTCAAGAACTAAGCACATTCATATAGGTTAGATCTAGCATTTATCCATATTATTAATCACAAAGCATAACAGATCTATCTATCATTCATCTATATCAAATCACTTAAGACATTAAACATATAAACACATCAATACATCGCACAAATCATAGAAACAAAGGATATACGTGGTTCACCCCCAGCCTAGGCATACGTCCACCAACTCTTCTTCTTCTTTTATTGCCTTCTGTCAATCTTCTACATGCACAGAGCCATGATATCTCACTCCGCAGGGGACAGGAGATCTGTGTGCACTTTGCTAGATCCTCCTTTCCCTAGTTATAGCAAAAATCCTTTCCACAGTCTCTTACAATCACTTGCACTTAGCTTTATAAGTCTCACATAGTATGCACGAAGCATCTACAATCCACACTTGCACTTAGCACTTAGCAAGGTACCAAAAGGCCTTCTCCTTTTCTTACCTTGCCTAGACTTCTATTTATACATTACAAAAAGGGCCTAAACATGGGTAAACCCATGGGCTGACATTCCCATACCCATTACATATCCCAAAACCCAAAAATCCCTAAAAAGGGGCCGAGATCCCGTAATCTCCGCTTCGACTTGCACTCCACCTTTGACATCCTGTCGAAGTCTCAAAATAGGTCAATCATGACCAAGGATTATCAATACTTGGTCAAGGGAAAACATATCGACATCACCTTTTTCGGTGAAAGATATAAGTTTGTAGTGATCTATCTTTCCGATCTAACAATATTTTCTAAATCTGATGCAAAGCACCTGGTGCACCTCAAATAGACGTTTGAGAAATGTCGAAAATTCGGTTTGTCTCTGAACCCGAAGAAATCTCATTTTTCTATGCAAGAATGTAAACTCTTGGGTCACATAGTATCTAGATATGGAATTGAAATCTACCCAAAAAGAGTTGAAGCTATAGATAAAATAAATATTCCTAGGAATAGAAAAGAGATTCAATCATTTTTAGGAAAAATTAATTTTTTAAGAGGATTTGTCCCAAACTTTGTTGAAATTGTAAAATCGATTACAGATATGCTCAAGAAGGACAACGAAGTTAAATGGACAACCAAAGCCAAAGCGTCAATCAAACGTATCAAGAAATTTATAGGTGAAGCACCAATGTTGGATAGCCTAGATTATATGAAGGAATTCTTGATTTTCTCATTTTCCTCCGAACACAATATTGCCACTGTGCTCTTACAAAAGAATAATGAAGGTTTTGAGAAACCAATAGAATTCTTTAGTAAAAGTATCAGAGATGCTGAACTAAGATATGATATACTAAAAAAGAAAGAATATGCAATGGTGAAAGCTCTCAAAGATTTTAGAACTTATGTGCTCCATTATAAGGTAATTGCCTATGTACCAACCAACGCTATCAAGGACATATTAGTTCAGCCAGATAGTGATGGTAAAAGAGGTAGATGGTTGGCCAAGATTCAAGAATTTGACCTAGAAGTAAAATCGACCAAACTGGTCAAAGGTTAGGGTTTGGCTAAATTACTAGCCCAAACAAATTTTCGGGTACTTGGGATAAATCATTTACAATCCTACAAAGAGCTTCTAGATATCGAATATTTCGATGACCATATATCTATGACTAAAATCTAGGGGAAATTCTCTTCTTCAGCTTGGTATAAAGACATAGTTTCCTACCTTCTCACTCTACAGTGCTCGAGTGATATGAGTCCTTCCAAATGTAGAACGTTGAAGTTGCACGCAGTAAAATATTGTATCATGAACAATAAACTATATTGGAAGGACCCTTTGGGTTTCTTACTAAGCTGTCTAGTAGAATCTGAAACAGAGAGGGTAATAAATGAATTCCACGAAGGTGTGTGTGGAGGGAATCATGCATGGAGAGCAACAACATATAAAATCCTGAGAGCTCTATATTATTGGCCAAAACTATTTACTGATGTGAACGCTAAAGTTAGATCCTGTAACCTCTGTCAACTATTTTTAGGCAAGCAAAAGATTCCCACACCACCTTTGGTCCCAGTTAAAACCGAAGCTTTGTTTCAACAATGGGGTCTAGATTTCATCAGTGAAATACATTCGCATTCAA
The DNA here is from genome assembly GCA_032191745.1 of Picea mariana. Taxonomy (NCBI): domain Eukaryota; kingdom Viridiplantae; phylum Streptophyta; class Pinopsida; order Pinales; family Pinaceae; genus Picea; species Picea mariana. Next base: position 9,112 of record JASDQU010680968.1, read on the forward strand.
GTGCACAACATAAGTGGATTTTGAGCGTTACTGACTATTTCACCAAATGGGTAGAGGCTATTCTGATGCGAAATGCAACATATATAGTGGTGATCGATTTCTTGGAAGAAAACATTTTATCGAGGTTTGGTTGTCCTCAAAAGATAGTTACTGATAATGCCCAAGATTTCAAGTCCATGGCTTTTGTAAGTTTCTGTCAGAAGTACATCATTGTACTAGGGCATTCCACAACCTATTATCCTCAGGGAAATGGGTTAGCTGAATCCTCGAACAACATTCTAATCACCATAATTAAAAAAGTGTTGACTAAAAATAAGAAAGCCTGGAATGTACATTTTAAATATGCTTTGTGGGCTAATCGGATATGCACTAAGAGATCAATCAAAATGTCCCCTTTTAAAATGATATACGGTACCGATGTTGTTCTCCCCATCAATCTTACTCTGCCTGTAATGAAACTCTGGCGATATTCCAAGGAAGAGCTAAATCATGTCACCAAGAGAACAAATCAATTGATTGAAGTCCAACAAAATAGGTCTGAAGTAGATGAGAAGCTCCAGAAATATCAAGATAACATGAAAGCCCTGTTGACCAAAAATCTAAAGATAGGGAATTCCTGCCCAGTGACCTGGATTTAAAGTGGGATGCTAGGAAGGAAGACTCAGGAAAACATGGAAAATTCGACCATATTTAGTGTGGACTCTTCAAGATCACAAATTTCTAAGGGAAGAATTCATTTTTTTTGGAAAATCTGGATGGAAAAATCCTTAACGCCCCTATCAACGGACGTTACCTGAAGCATTTTATGAAATAAACGGTTTCTGAACTCTCACTGTATATACCTGTTTGATTTATTTACTTGGATTCATGATTTTTCATTTCTTTGGTAAGTTGCTACTTTCACTGTAAATACAAACACATTTGTTGTTTCCAAAAAGGAAAAGAGGAAAAAAAAACCCAGCTAATAGTTACTATTTCTTTTGAGAAGTATCTGATAGCTCTCATGTTTATTTTTGCAGGATACTGGCTAATAGTCGAAATATAAAAAAAACAAAAAACATTTCATAATAGCGATATGCTCCCAAAACAGGTGATAAATAAATAATCATCTTAGTTGAAAATATGAAGAAATTTTTAGGTATGAGCTTCTAAAACCTACTAAACCAAGTTGAAGTTTTTCAGGGGGATTTAGCTAAATCTGAAAGAAGTCTCATTCATAGAAATATTATCACCTAATCAACGATAAGAGGAATATGATAATTATAGACTAATCTTAAAAGGTTTCCTCTAATGTTTAATAAAATAAAAATAAAAATAAATAAATTAAATGAAAATTAAATACAAATAAAATACAAATAAAAGATCTTAAAGAAATATCAGAGCCATTGAAAAGCTTATGCAAGATTGAACCTATTCGAAACAAAGATGTTGAACTCTTACTTTTCCAATCTGCCCATTTTAAAGCTTATGTTCCCTTTGGTTCTCATCTTCTCCCTTGGTCTCCATAGAGAGAACATTTCGCCTTAACTTTGAAAACTCAAAAACATGTCTCAAAGTAATGTTAGGTGAATATTTATACGCACCTCTCGATTTAACTAGAAGAAAGTATGTCTAGGTTAATCTTGACTACTTTAGCCTTTCTAATAAATTCAAATTGATCGATTTCACTCAAGGCAATCCCCTGAAAAGTAAAAATCCCCGTGAAAAAATTCCTTGTAGGCAAAGGTGTCTTGAAGGTCGGAAGAAAAATAACCTAGGGTAATCAAAGTGAGTTAACAAACCTTTGTTGCTAATTTATAATCAGATATCATCCCTGGTATGTGACATACAAATTTATTGCCCCCACTTCATGCTTATATATATATATATATATATATATATATAAGACAGATGGTGAAAGGAAATTCATCTAAATGATTGCCGCCATCTAGTTCAAAAAAAAGATGATGAAATGAAATTCATTAAATGATTGCCCTCATCTCAAGCATTTAAATTCAAGATTACAAAATGAAGTGGTGAAAGGAAATTCAATTTGGGAATTAGATAACTTCACTGGGGTACTGAACAGGCTCACTGGCAGTGAAGCAATGTCTATGATATCTGCAAGGTTGTTATACATGCATTATAATGTACTCTGGTAGTTAGTCTTCCTCTCGACAAGATTTACATTCTAATCCAACTAAGGACTGCCTAATTAAATTATTAAAATCACTTTGCCTTGACACAAATAAGATTGAATAGAGTCCGATAGATAGGTTAAGGTTGTTTTGATTATCTTGAGCAAATCTGAATACAATTTTAGGGAAGAGAAATTTTAAATGGCCTAACCAAAAGTCATGATTTGATGTGTTTTGAAGGTTTTCTAAGTTATGGGTGAAACCCTTTTCTCAGTGTGATCCTTTTATGAAAAAGTTCCACAAAATGCAATAATGACTCCATTTACCCAATAAAGGCACTTGGTCTACTGTTCTTCACTACTCGCAGGGAGATGTGATCCCTAGATGGAGTCTATGTTGGAACATATATATTTTTCTAAACTTTAGACTTAGATAAATTTCATTCTAGTTTAAATATGGACAAACGAGCACTTGAATATCACCGTTGATGAAGTCTTTCGTTGACTCCAACGATATGAAATACTTAAAAGTTATGAAGCCGCCCACTTGTTAAAAGTTCAAATCACTAAAGGCTACCTTCAAAATGTCGGGTTTCAGAGATTTGCGATACTAATAGTCCAACATGTAAGAACTCCAAAGTCCCGATATACGAAGTCGCGAAACTATCTTAAGTTAAACTGGGTTAATTAAATGATTAAAAATGATTAACGATATTAAAACCTTATCGCAATTTCTCATTTCAGGGATCCTGCCTCGAAAAAAAACCAAAGTCCCAATACCCGAAATCGTGAAACCCTTGAAGTTCATCACGATTATTTAAAAGGTTAAAAGTGATAAATATTAATTAATCATTCACGATTTCGTGATTCAGAGAACATAGCTCGAACTAGCATAGAATATCCCGAGACCCGAAACCCCAAAATATTTTAGGTTAATCATGATTAATTAAAAGGATTAAACGCAATTAAACTTAATTAATCACATCGTGATTTCGCATTTCATAAGTTATAGCTCGGGTTGTTATAATATCTCTGAAGATCCGAGACGTCAAATTTTACTTAATGATAACTATGATTAATTGATGCTTTAACAAAGATTAACTCTTAATTAATACATCACTTAATGATGACTTGTATAGATTCAAATTTTGTATGTTCTTTTCTCGAGCATGAATCACCAAAAATAAATTCCATTAATAATACCTTTAAGGCGATCATTCCAAATAAGATTTTGATCCACCACTTGAATCTGATTCATTAAAGAAAGTAAATACTCTGTCAGTGAAGGTATTGGTTGATCGATGCGTTTAAAGAAAAAGGAATGCGAATTTAAATTTCATTATGCGTTTTACTGAGTTGTACGTTATTCCAGCTGAAGGATTTTACACCTTTCCTGTAGTATATAACAGATTTCAAAGGCTTGAATGTCGTGGCTCCATGGAAATCACCTAAAGCGACTGGTGAAAGTTCGAGATAGAATGCAAATGTTTTCTATGACACCCCGCCCAGGAGCATAGACAAGGTCAAATCCTGGACACAAGTATTCAACATCTTACAATGTGAATTGGTAAATTTCCCGGATGATTCAAGCGACAACGAGAAGGAGGACATATCTACCAAACACAAAATTATTGCTCAGTCAAAGCTACATAAGATATCGACAAGGCCTAAGCTCTTTCCCTACAACAATATGATTGGTTGGGCATTGGACCACGTAGATATCCCAACAAAAACTATTTTCAATTCACAAAGGGCCCCAACTGGTTCTTTCAGGCTGGAGCATCTACAGGTGATGTACAAATTGTCTCTGGTATCCAATTTCATTTACAATGAAAATTTCGTAGTAGCTTTCAACAAGAAGGAATGCGACCAATACGGGAAAAACCTTCTTGATTTAATTAAAGACTGGTATTCTCACCTCGAGAAGTTCAAATAGGATTCCCATGGTATATACCCAGTTTCCTCACTAGAACCCCACATTATGTACATAACAATGATGATGTGTAGGCTCTACGGGAAGGAAAACACAACACATTTCTTTTTATCGTGGGTACCTATTATACCCATAGTAGCATAAGGGTACTCTTTTGACTGGGAAAAGATATTGTTAGACAGTTTAGTTCAAGAGATTACAATATATCAGTCACTAAGAGCTAAGCGAAAACTAGCCCAAATTTTCATGTTGGCTTATATTATGGACCCCGTTTGTTTCATTATGCCTGTTCTGCTGATGTACTGGAGTTGGACTCCAAATAGTGTCAAACCCATACACATTTATCATTCGAATCTTTGGGAAGAAAAGGAAAAAGAATTCTTTTATGCGATTTGCAACTGGGTAGTGGTGTTGATGCACACCACCATCTATGGCTACCCACCTCCCAGAATCTCTGACAAAATTGTGCCTAACCTTGGTAGAATAACGGACTGGTACGTCGAGGAACACTTCTCCTATATTAGGGTTTTTGGTTGTTCGATTCCTCCATATGATCTGCCACAATTTTAACCAGACCAACTAGTGTGTCGAGAGGTTGCACAACAAACTATGCTCGGTGAGACTAGCAAGGAGCTCAAAATAGTACAGAAAAAGGTAGGGCCCTCTTTTCCCCTGCAGATTGGTACATTTTCCCTACTGTATTTTGGTCACTCTAAATTATAGGTCGCGACCTTGGAAGAAATAAAATTGGTCAGCATTGAATTCAAAAAGTTCGATTCGCAAAATGTCATGGGTAACCATATGGACAACTGCAATTTGAAAAGGTATGAACATGAAGATTCCCCTCAAGATGAGATTTTTCGAGGAGCGAGATCCTATCTAGAGGGCTTGAGTTAAGTTTGGGATCTATCACCCGATA
>JASDQU010680968.1:29252-47082 GCA_032191745.1 Picea mariana
TTATATATATATATATATATATATATATATATATATATATATATATATATATATATATATATATATAGAAGACAAATGGTGAAAGGAAATTCATCTAAATGATTGCCCCCATCTAGTTCAAAAAAGAGATGATGAAATGAAATTCATTAAATGATTGCCCTCATCTCAAGCATTTAAATGCAAGATCACAAAATGAAGTGGTGAAAGGAAATTCAATTTGAGAATTAGATAACTTCATCGGGGTACTGAAAAGGCTCACTAGCAGTGAAGCAATGTCAATTATATTTGCAAGGTTGTTATACATGCATTATAATGTACTCTAGTAGTTAGTCTTCCTCTCGACAAGATTTACATTCTAAGCCAACTAAGGAATCCCTAATTAAATTATTAAAATCACTTTGCCTTGACACGAAAGGTTAAGGTTGTTTTGATTATCTTGAGCAAATCTGAATACAGTTTCAGGGAAGAGAAATTTTAAATGGCCTAACCAAAAGTCATAATTTGATGTGAGTTGCAGGTTTTCTAAGTTACGGGTGAAACCCTTTTCTCTGTGCGATCCTTTTCTGAAAAAGTTCCACAAAATGCACTAATGACTCCATTTACCCAATAAAGGCACTTGGTCTACTGTTCTTCGTGACTCGGAGGAAGACACGATCCCTAGATGGAGCCTATGTTGGAACATATATATTTTTCTAAACTTTAGACTTAGATAAATTTCATTCTAGTTTAAATATGGACAAACGGGCACATGAATATCACCGTTGATGAAGTCTTTCGTTGAATCCAATGATCTGGAATCCTTAAAATTTATGGATCTGCCCACTTGTTAAAAGGTCAAATCACTAAAGGCTACCTTCAAAATGTCGGGTTTCAGAGTTTCACGATACTAATAGTCCAACATGTAAGAACTCCAAAGTCTCGATATATGAAGTGTGAAACTATCTTAAGTTAAATTGGGTTAATTAAATGATTAAAAATGATTAACGATATTAAAACCTTATCACAATTTCCAATTTCGAGGATCCTTCCTCGAACGAAAACCAAAGTCCCAATACCCGAAATTGCAAAACCCTTGAAGTTAATCACGATTATTTAAAAGGTTAAAAGTGATTAATATTAATTAATCAATCGCGATTTCATGATTCAGAGAACATAGCTCGAACTAGCATAGAATATATCAAGACCTGAAACCCCAAAATATTTGAGGTTAATCATGATTAATTAAAAGGGTTAAATGCAATTAAACTTAATTAATCACATCACGATTTCACATTTCGTAAGTTATAACTCGGGCTGTTATAATATCTCTGAAGATCCAAGACGTCAAATTTTACTTAATGATAACTATGATTAATCGATGCTTTAACTAAAATTATCTCTTAATTAATACATCGCTTAATGATGACTTGTATAGATTCAAATTTCGTATGTGCTTTTCCCAAGCATGAATCACCAAAAATAAATTCCATTAATAATACCTTTAAGGCAATCATTCCAAATAAGATTTTGAGCCACCACTTGAATCTGATTCATTAAAAGAAGTAAATACTCTGTCAGTGAAGGTATTGGTTGATCGATGCGTTTAAAGAAAAAGGAATGCGAATTTAAATTTCATTATGCATTTTACTGATCTGTATGTTTTTCCAGCTAAAGGATTTTACACCTTTCCTGTAGTAGATGACAAAGTTCAAAGGCTTGAATACTGTGGCTCCATGGAAATCACATAAAGCGACTGGTGAAAGTTCGAGCCAGAACGCATATGTTCTCTCTAAATCCCCACCCAGGACCATAGACAGGGTCAAATCCTGGACACAAGTATTCAACATCTTACAATATGAATTGGTAAATTTCCTAGATGATTCAAGCGACAACAAGAAGGAGGACATATCTACCAAACACAAAATTATTGCTCAGTCGAAGCTACAGAAGATAGCGACAAGGGCTAAGCTCTTTCCCTACAACGATATGATTGGTTGGGTGTTGGACCGCGTAGATATCCCAACCAGAACTATTTTCAATTCACAAAAGGTCCCAGTTGGGTCTTTCAAGCCAAAGCATCTACAGGTGATGTACAAATTGTCTTCGGTATACAATTTCGTTTACAATGAAAATTTCCTAGTAGATTTCAACAAGAAGGAATGCGACCAATACAGAAAAAACCTTCCTGATTTAATTAAAGACTAGTATTCTCTCCCTGAGAATTTCAAAGAGGATTCCCATGGTATATACCCAGTTTCCTCACTAGAACCCCACATCATGTACATAACAATGATGATGTGTAGGCTCTACAGAAAGGAAAACACAACTCATATCTTTTTATCGTAGGTACCTATTATACAAACAGTAGCATAAGGGTACTCTTTTGACTGGGAAAAGATATTGTCAGACAGTTTGGTTCAAGAGATTGCAATATATCAGTCACTAAGAGCCAAGAAGAAACTAGCTCAATTTTTCATGTTGACTTATATTATGGACCCCGTCTATTTCATGACGCCTTTTCCGCTGATGTACTGGAGTTGGACTCCAAATAGTGTCAAACCCATATACATTTATCATTCGAATATTTGGGAAGAAAAGGAAAAATACTTCATTTATGAGATTTGCAACTGGGTAGTGGTGTCGATGCACACCGCCATCTATGGCTACCCACCTCCCATAATCTCTAACAAAATTGTGACTAACCTGGGCATAATAGCATACTGGTATGTTGAGGAACACTTCTCATATATTAGGGTTTTTGTTTGTTCGGTTCCTCCATATGATCTGCCACAATTTTTACTAGACCAACTAGTGTGTCGAGAGGTTGCACGACAAACTATGCTCGGTGGGATTAGCAAGGAGATCAAAATAGTACAGAAAAAGGTATGGCCCTCTTTTCCCCTGCAGATTGGTACATTTTCCCTACTATATTTCAGTCACTCTAAAGTAGAGGTCGCAACCTTGGAATAAATAAAACTGGTCAGCATTGAATTCAAAAAGCACGACCCTCAAAATGTCGTGGGTAACCACATGGCCAACTGCAATTTGAAAATCTATGAACACGAGGATTCCCCTCAAGATGAGATTTTTCGAGGAGAAAGATCCTATCTAGACGTATCAAGTTAAGTTCAGGTTCTGTCACCCAATAAAATGATTGATTTTTACGACTTCCAAAGGCACTGGAGAAGTAGCCTCCCTAAAGTGTTACAAGGAGCAACCTTGACGTCTATAGCTGCACAGCAAACGGAGACCCGAAGCTCAGAAGAAGTAAGCTACAGAGGACAAGAAAACCGGGAAAGCTTGGAGAATACTGAGGTGTTGACTCAGAAATAATATATCTCATTGACAAATGTATCAGGTGACCAAGCCAAAGATCAAGCAGAGACATTGAAAAAGGAGGGCGAAGAAGGACCACCATTTTCACCAGATAAATCAACTACAAATGCGGTCGGGAAACAGTCATCCACCGAAATCGGAAGCCCTATATAGTTCATCACACCGTTACAATTCACTAGAGGGAATCCAAATGCAGAGGTAATATTCATAGAGGACCTCACGCCCATTTCAGTTGAAGAGTTGCCTCCTTCCAATTTCTTTTTCAGCAAGAAAAGGAGGTTGTGGTGAAGAGAGAAATGCACCTAAAGGAAGTTTCAGCTGTCAAAATACACGGGTGATAATCGATGGAGAAGCCTTGGAGGAGGTAGACTTTGTTGAAGAAGTAGCAGGTTCACTGGGGGATTTTGGAAAAGCTAACCAATATTCAGTCGAAAATCTAAAAGAACGATTGAAGCAGAAAGATCTGCAAATAAGCCAATTGCAGAATCAAATGAAGATTGTAGAAAAGAATGTTTGGAGCGAGTTCAACAAGGGCTTTGAGAAGATTAGAGCCAACGACAAATAGGAAATCCAGCATCTTAAATCCAAACTTGAAGAGATGCACATGAATATACAGGCGAGCCAGGGATGGGCCACCCAACATGATGAATTGGTAAGGCAACTACAAGCCAAAGTAAGCTCTACCAAAAACATTATTGTATATATAACAATGTTCCAATCTCAGGCATTGGAAGTGCGAAAGGAAATGGAAGAAGCATGGCAAAGCCTTATCACTAAGGTTGAAACTATCCAAGATCATTTTCAGGTGATAGATCAAGCATTAAATAACATTTTTTTAAGAGATAAAGAAGTTATTTCTGTTCGGACTACCTTCCAAGAAGCAGTTGTGTCATCAGCAAAAGAAGGAGTAGCTATTGCTTCCTGGTTTTCCATTTCGAAGTAGACCAGAGGTGATATAATACTAAAGACCTGGGAATCTAGCATAGTTGAAAGTACGAAAATGGCTAAGTGAAGGAGTTTTGTGAATAGGCCTTCCACTCACTCAAAAAATTATCATTAGGCCTTGATAAAGAAGATGGCTCTAGAGTATTGGGATAGATTGACATAAAAAAACATCAAATTGACATTAAGAAAAATATAGAAGAGGCTCAGGCCGAAATATCACAGGTAAAACAGGTTGATATTATTCAGATAAATAGATGGCTAGTGAAGCCTAGTATGCAATTATAGTCTATAGTTTTAGAATATAGATGAATGGCAGAAAGATTTCCTTAAATGGAAAATAAATTATATATTTTTGAGGCTAATAATTTAACAGAGCCCTCCAGGATGGTGGCACAATTTGTGAGAAAATGCATCAATTGTATTGAGCAAGGAAAAGGTAGCATCACTGGAAACAAATGAGATGAGTTGTGTACGTTATCCATTTCAGAGCTGGAGAACTAGAGAGAAAAATTCCTCTGCCGGCATAATGAGGAGACTGACAAAAAATATGCAAGTGAAGCGTTTCGCATTTTACATTTTGTAATTTTTACTATTTTATAAAAAAGAGGAATTCCAACCATTTAAGGTTGAGAACCTTTTGTATAAATATAACTTTCTAAGGTTAATCACAGGTTGCTTCTTGCCGTATTGTAACTGAGAAAAATCTTTTTCTGTGAGTATTAATACAAGTGCAGACATGGATTCCAAATTTTGTGTTGTTTGAGTTATGTGCCCTCTTTGTGTTTCATATCTTATGTTCTCTTTAATTCATTCCTAAACAAATGAATGATTACAATTTAGTATAACAAATATTGTGATTAAGTTCCATTTAGTATTTGAATAGCAAGCAACTTTTCCTCTGTAGTTTCTCTCAAAAAATACAAGACCTTCCTGTTATTTGGATTACTACATCTTATATTCCTTCAGGAGTGCATTCTACATTTCTTTCTACTATAAACAAGGTAAGACTCTTATGTCATTGATGCCTTAGTTTGTTTAATAGTTTTGTAATTTTATTCTCCTCTTTCAATTTGATAAATTGACTCAGACGACGAAATATAGCCTATGTTATGTTCAGATATTAATTCCATTTGAGGATTTAACTCTCACACAACTAACGGAAGAAAAATCATCTTTAAAACCAACTTTCCTTAATTCTTGATGCCTGACATTATTCTTTGAGCCTTAAGTTTAATCTCGGGAACAACACATAACATATAACAAACCCATTTTGACTGAGGACTCCACCAAGTCCTTCTTTACATGCATCTGTGCATACAATGAAGTCTTCATTTGGGTCTACAATCCTTAGTATTGGAGAACTTGTTAATAATTTCTTCAAGTTTTGGAAACTCTTTTCACAATCCAATGTCCATGGAAACTTCACACCCTTATTTTGTAAGGAAGTGATTAGGTGTGCGAACTTTGTGAATCCTTCAATAAATCTCCTATAGTAGCCTGCAAGGCCCATGAATGATCTGACCTCTGTCACATTCTTTGGCACTGATCATTCTCTAATGGCTTCTATATTCTCAGGATCCACTGCTATCCCATCCTTTGAACTGATATGTCCCAAATAATGAATTTGCTTCTGATAGAATGAGCACTTGCTCAATTTGGCATACAACTAATGCTCCCTTAATACTTGCAACACCATCCTAAAGTGATTATCATGATATTATTTTGACTTGGAATATACAAGGATGTCATCCAAAAAGACAATGACAAACTTGTCTAAATATTCTCGGAAAACACCATTGATTAAGCACATGAAAACAACCGGTGCATTTGACAACCCAAATGGAACCATTGTGAACTCATAATGACCATACCTTGTTCTAAAGGCAGTCTTGCTGATATCTTCCTCTTTAATTCTTACCTGATGGTATCCTGACCTGAGATCTATCTTTGAAAATATCTTTTCATCCTTCAATTGCTCAAAGAGATCATCAATCCTTGGCAGAGGATACTTGTTCTTTACAGTCACTTTATTCAACTATCTGAAATCAATGCACAATCTTAATGTCCCATCTTTCTTCTTCATGAACAATATTTGGGCACCCCAAGGTGACAACTTGGGCATATATACCCCTTCTTCATAAGTTCTTCAAGATGCATTTGCAAGTCCTTCAACTCTAGTGTACTCATTCTGTAAGGAATCTTTGACACTGGAGCTTCTCCAGGCATTAAATTTATAGATAAATCAATATCTCTCTTTGGGGGTAGTCCTAGTACCTCCTTGAATACATCTTCAAAATCTTCCAATATTGCATGATCCTCAAGATTTGGCACCTTATCTTTAGGTGTCTCTTCCTTATGAGCTGCAAATATTTGACACCCTTTTCTGTAACATTTCTTCAGCTGCAATGATAAAATTTATCTGATCTTTACTACCCTGGGAATTCCTTGCACTTTCCTTAGGTTCCCCTCCTCATCCAAGAAAGTAAATTCCTTATTATGACAGTCTAGGATAGCATGATTATGGTCCAACCAATCCATCCTAATTAGACAGTCATAGAAACCTAAAGGCAAGATGTTCACATCTTCCCTGGTGTTCAGTCCATTCATGTTCATAAGACATGACTTAAACATCTCATTTACTTTTCTTTTGGCTCTGGTAGCCAACTGCACCAACCAAGATTTTCCATGCTTTCTTCTTGGAAAATGCAAACTTTCCACCATCTTAGGATCTATGTAACTATGACTAGCTCCTGAATCAATTAAAATAACAATGGTTTGGTTGTCGATCATACCTTCCACTTCAATCATATATGACTGATACTCTACTTGCTTATTATCCAGGGATGCATATATCCTTGGTACATTTATGCCTATGTCCTCCATTTTTTCATCTTGTTGTACATTGTGGACAGTCCTCACTTTTTCACCTCTGTGTGGACAATATCTCAACATATGATCTCCTTTACAACCCCAACATTGAATAGGTGGTTTCCTTGTCCTTTGATCCCCTGTCTCAATCATTCTGGGTTCTTTAGAAGTTGGTTGTCCCTGAGATTTATTTTCGAAGAATGGTTGCTTAGATCCCTTCTTCCTTTGATCCACCTCAAATTTCTTTTTGTCTTACCAAGATTTTGCAGATTTAACAACAACTAGATCAGATCAGGATCAACACGGAGTCTAGAGGAATGGAAGAGGCATAGGGGACTTACAACCAAGAAGATGATATTAGAGGGATGGATGTCCATTTGGGCATTTAAGGAACAAACTCCAATGGACATGGAGAAGGAAGGGATGAAAACATGAACATGGTAGATACCATTAGAAATTTGCAGAAGGATTTCCAAAGCCATAAAGCTAATAACAAAAGGCTTATGAGAGCCAAGGAGCATCAAGATGACTTCAACATGAAGTTAATATAGGGCTTGATTCGAATAGAAAATAAATTGGATAAGGAGAGTGGCTCAAGAAAATCCAGAAGTCATGTGTCTCTTGATGAGAAAATAAAAACCAGAAGTGTTAGCAGAGATCACCATCGCTCCCCGAGGCATTCCAATAAGAGAGCACACAATAGCTCAAGTCCATCCCCTGTCAAGAAGCATAAGGGGTATGGGGTGGATGATCGACAAGGATAAATGAACAAAATAAAATCTCCTACATTTGATGGTGAGCACAAGAAGGATGAGGATGCAGATACATGGTTGCTAGGCATGAGAAAGTATTTTCAATTGCATAATTATTCTTCTCATGAAGAAGGTAGAATTTTCATCTATCAACTCAATGGAAAGGAATCCATGTGGTGGGATTAGCTTGTGTAGGTGCAACACATTAAAGAGAAAAGTGTTACTTGGAGGGAATTCAAGAAGTATTTTGAGAACAAATACTTGACTAAGAGATACTATGACACGAAAATGAAAGATTTCTTTGAACTCAAGCTTGGGAGTATGACCATAGATGAATATGAGCGAATGTTTTTAGAACTAATAAAGTATGTTTCTTTCATCAAGGATGCGACAATTAAGATTCAAAGGTATTTGAGTGGATTTACATCATTCATCGGTGACAAAATACAGTATGACGATCCCAATACATTGGCGGAGACCATAAGGCGAGCTAAATGTCTATATGATCAACAAAAAGCAAGGTCGACTTTACAAAAATATTGGGAAGACAAAAATAAATTCAAGGTCAAACATTAACTCCAGAATATCTCACCACTTGGCCGAATTTCTCAATTTTCCCATGAATTTGACAACAAAAATTGGGGATTTTTCCCCATTCCACCAAATTGTTGCTACATTTTCCATGGACACTGTGCAAATGGAAATTTGGCCACTTCAAAATAAATCCTCTGTGAAATTTCTCTTCAACTCAAATTTCTTTGACCCATCTAAGATCAGTGTTGAAAAATGAAGCTCTAATACCATATTGTAACATCCCCGGCCACCCATGCTGAGCCATGCTACTCCATAAAACTCTTTCACTCTCTAATACCATCTTGTAACAAACCCAACATCCGATTGAGCTATGGCACATTAATTTTTCAAACTTCATGAAATTAAAATATATACACACAGAACTCTTGTGAAGATTTATATATAATATGTAAACAGACAAATTCATTTTGTAAATTCATAGATTCATACTGAAATAATAGTAAACACATACATGCAACATATACAGGAAATACCCATAAATATAAAGACAGTTATAACCACACATAGGATAAACCCATAAAAATAAACACGTAATTAGAAATGCATCATGTAAATTTATCACACAATTGACACTTATCTTGGTAAGAATATCACCAACTACGTGCAGACCTTCCACAAACCTCCCATACTTAGATCACACTGCTCATCACTCTCAGCAGTGGGTCACCCCCGAGCTGGGACTAAACTCCACCTAGGTAAAGGGATTCCTAACCAGGCTAAAGGTTCATAGACAACATGAAAGACTCTGTTACAGGTGCCCACTCAACTAACAGCCTACAACCCCTCATTCCCCACATGCCTATCCCACCCCAAGAAGTGTGCCCCTTCTCTACTCAACAGTCCTTCGGCTGCCTCACTTCCTTTCTAGGCTTCAGTAACAGGCCGAATAAGAAGTCTCAGAGCCCTGTAGCTATAGTTTAGAACCTTCAGAAAATCAATTCCCAACAATTCTTTCACCCGGAGAGAAATTGCTCACGGGCCTGACAACCCGCCTCTTCAATCTCCCATGGGATTGACAACCCTCTTCTTCAGTCCATCTCCCAATCTAACCAACTACACAAACAAGTATGGCTTTGGATACAGGTTCATGTACAATGACATGAAGGTACGGAGGATAGCTCAATGAGTGTGTGAATTCTTCTGGATGATTCGCTGGAATCACTAAATGATGGTCGGAAATGATCTAAGTCCAAGCTATATGTATGCATGTCCTCAACTTGACACTTGTCATGTTGGGAATTACTTTGGCCCACTTGTCCCCATATTTAGAAATTAGGATAAAATAATTATCCATACTTTATGATTTAATAAATATTAATATAATATTCCTTTTTGGCTTAAGTTCCCTAGCTTAGCCCCTTTTTCTTAACTTTTATCCCCCACCCTTTCCCTAACTAGTGGATTTTAGTCCCCCATAATCTTTTATCATGGTCGGTCTACGGGAAACAATGTATTTTATATTAATGATGAGACATATACAAAAATAGGTGCATTGGCCTTTAACATCTAGGCTCTCTGGACTAATTCAAAACATAATCATCCTAGATTATAATAACTAGCTCACCAACCTATAAAACACATGATATACACAAAGGCTCCCTAGCCTCAAAATCGCACGCACTTAAGTTGTTGCACGTGGTATCCTGTAATGTGCACACTTCCTCATTTTATTGTGCAGTACATGTGCACACTATGCCATGAAAGGTGCATACAAAATGATATTCAATAGCTCACTAGATTAAGTACATTTTCATTTACATTTACAATTGGTTTCGGCCTAGGGATATTACAAATGTGCAGGTTACAGTTCAAACAGAGGCACAGTGGGTGCACAATGAGTAAAGAACCGAGGATCATTTGGTGCACAGTGCATAGAGAAACAAAGTGTTGTTGGTGCACAATGCTCAAAATGCGCATCTGTGGGATGGAACACCCGTGCAAGTTTTGATACACGTCAGTGATGGGGGGGGAGAACTTTAAGTGGAATTATTCTCCTCCATCTCCACACTTAGCTCTTGACAGGTAAGGCTAGGCCGATTATGATCCCTGCAAGGCAAATGGATAAAAAAGAAGTGCTCTAAAAGCCCAAATAGGGAGGAAATTTATACCTAATCCCTAGTATGGTCACCAATCTGTTGTGTCTGTTTCATCACTTAGGTGAGCAAAAAAAGGGCACTGGCAATTCTAGTTGGACCTGCTAGACAAGATAGAGGTTAGTGTATGAATTAAACAATCCAAGCACATGAAATAAACAAACAACTAAACTAGAAACAACTAAAGAAATAAAACTACAATGCATAATAAACTTTGAACCAAAATCAATCAACCAAATGACGAATGATCATGCCACCAATGTATAAATATATTAGTTGGAAAACACCATAGAGAAAGGAGGACTTATGGGTCCCCTCTTCCTCCTTGGGAGGGCTCTTGAGTCCCCTATTTGAGAGCCCTTCTTATAATGATAAACTAGAAAGCAAACGGTGAAGAAATCCAAGCCTATTCCCTCAAGAAGTGAGGGGAATAGATTATTGGAATGTTGCTAGAATGCTCCAATAAGAAAAGAGGTTTATTGAAGGAGGATTGAGGCAACACAAAAATACTATGAGATTCTTAAATTCTTAGTGCACCCATGGCCTCCATTTATAGCATGTATTTGAGGCAATATCCAACTGGTTCTTAGTGTGAACAAGGGGCCCTTTAGAGCACCCTTAGGCATTTGACCAGCCCCCCATTTGGATTCAGCTCAGATTTGAGGGTCAAATCAAGTTGGGAGTTGTTTGAGAAGTGGGTGAGGGGTCGACAAGAACCATAAATGCGTTGTTCATAGAAGTGTGTGGATTTTCTCGTACATAGTCGCGCATATGGCATATTGTGTGCTCTACGGGATTCTTTGGCTCACGCACTGTTTGCACGCTTCCTTTAGTGTTTCATCGCATGTGAATTTTTTGACCAGTTGTATAGTTTTTTCCCCTTGGAAATGCATTTTTGGTGCTTCAAGTGAACTAATAGGTGTTTGGAGATTTTGTATTCCTATAACCATTTGCATGCAATGTTGCAGACGAAATTTCAGTGATAACAATGGTGAATGGTAGTTGGATGAAAATATATAGGGATAATCGACCTACTAAATCTTAGTAGTTCTAGCGCAGTAAGGAACCTATGTGTATAGTGTACTATAGGAGAGAGTAGGAAAGAAAAACTTATGAAAAAAAATGATGAATAACAGAAAAGTAGAAAAAACAACGCGCAACAAACATAAAAATTAGCATGAAAAAACATGAAAGGTATTGCGCATAGGATATAGTGGACTGAAGAAAAACACAGTGCATCGAGGAAGAACCACAGGATAAATTTTCATCACATTGGAAATTTTTAGCTCACCGGAAAATGGGCCAATGGTCGAAAAAGCAGAAACCGGTCATTGGAAAAAGAAGGCATGAACCAAGCATTTATGAAACTTAACAAAGCACGCGGAAGAAGATTTAGAACATTTATGACACAAAATGAAGTGTCTCCAAGAATATTCATGACATTTATGACTCCCCTTATATAACTAAAATTGGGCCAAACAACCCTCATTGTGAATTTGAGCGTGCACAGAGCTAAGGAGCATGAAGTTGAGGGTGAAGAGGCGATTCTGAAGAATTTAACAGTCGGATTTGAGAAACAAGACGGAGATATACACAGGATGGCACCACCAAAGGTCGAAACACTTGGCCAAGTGGTAAGAAAAACATGAAGCAGCCATAGGTCATTGTAGGAACCTACAAAGGAAGAACAAGTCTATACACAACCAGAGGAAATTGTTGATGTCGATGTTATTCCTTCACCACAAGTTGAACCAGTGAGCACCACACTAGTAGAAGAGGAGGGGAATTCTCCGATGATAGTAGGGATGGGAATTGACTCACGTGGTAGTGTGGGGGAAAAAAACCCATCAGTGAAAAGAAACCCGCAACAACCATCCAGGGACGATGTAGCCCACCAGACAAATGGAATCGATAGTGAAAGAATGAAATATGATGAGCCAAGGTCACAACCCCTGGTAGGATCCACACTGCAGGAAGAGCTCCAAATTGAGGACATCACAGGACAGTCAGACTCTATCACTGAGGAAGAGGAACAAGAAGTTGGGACATCCAGCACACCAGTAAAGAGGCAAGGGCAACAACCCATATCGATATCCCCGCACAAGAATCTCGAGGCATATATAGTCTTACTGTGCATTCCGAATGGGGTGCAGGCCACACCAGGATAGTTGGGTTGCATCAAAAAGCTCAGAAAAGAAGACAATGATGTGTCTGACATTAGAAGTTCCTATAATTTTCACAACAAGTTTACATGGAAATCCTGGGCACAGGGATTCTAGGAGATCCAGTGTTGCAAGCAAGGTAGTGGATAGCAGGACTAGTGAACACAGGGATACTTAATTTGCTGGAGATTCCCCATTTCGGTAGGGGGAAAGATGTTAACAACTGCTTCAAGAAGTTACTAGAGGTCCTCCATGGTTGATTCTTGTGGATGGAGAGATGTATGTCCATCAATGTTGAGTTGATTTCGTTCATCATAGGACTGCCATCAAATGGCGAGAATCCTGCGCAGTATATGGAAAAATAAATGAAGGAGAAGGCGCCCGCGGAAGAAATTAAAAATACTTACAGGATAGAGCGAGCATTGCATGGCATAATCATCAAATAGATTAGTGACATAGCCACCAAGATGGAAACAAAGTTGATGACGTGCAAAATCCTTCGAAAATGTCACAAGAAGGAGGTCATTGTAGGAGTTGTAGCAGGAGCAGTGCAGTGTGCAAATGACACCATTCTAAATTGGGCCCCTTATTGTTGAATCTATTGTTAGAATACTATAATAATTTGCAGGATTAGGGGACCGAGTTCAACTATTTATGGCTTATAGTGTTGATATAGTGATCATATGGAAGGAGCCTACATATTCACACTTTTGAGACAAAGTTGGACAATTTCATGCAACATGATACATATCTTTAGGGAGTACTTCAGACCCAAAATAGAGCAGTGGAAATGCGAGTACCTTTGTTAGGTACCTGAGTGACATAAAGGAGAAGATTGCCAATATATGGAGGATAACTCTAGAGGCGGTCACAAAGTACCAAGTAATAGCCAAATTCAAGGCCATCAGACACAGCATGTGGATCCAAGTGCATAGATATCGAGACAAGGAATGCATGCAACTTCGATGTTATGTCAGCGTAGAAGAAATAGATTTGGCTATCAAGGACTAGGCGAATGACTGGAAATTCCCAATTATAAATATGGAAATACCTAATGGAAAGAGAATTGAATCAGGCCCGTCACTGACACCTACAGGAGGAAGCACGGTGGAAAATAATCGATCCCATACAAAGAATCCAAATTCAAAACTAGGGGAACAAAAAAAGGATAGTATGTGAAATACTAATGGGAAGGTAGGGAAGAAGGACAATGTCCCCATGTAGGAAGAACAAGCAGGGGTGATGCAACTGGAAGAGGAACCCCAACAACAATGGTCCAAAGAGATGCAGGAACATCCAAAAGGTCGATAATACAAATGGGCAGGTCATGCAAGAAGGCCAAGGCCCATAAGGGCATCCCAGAATACACAATTACCGAGGATGACACAAAGTTGGTGGAAGAAATAGTTTAGGACCAAACAACTGAAGAATACGAGGAAGCTAAGAGCCAATGGGAAAGAATCATGCAAGAATTTATAGCATTTAAATAGGTCCTGTAATGGATACAAGCAACCCAAACATGAGATTAATAACAAGTACCAATGTACCGATCGATAGAGGAGGGGGACAAAACTACACAAGGCATTTAAGACATAATACAAATCATAGCACACGTAAGTTCAACCTTCCACATTACAAAAGATATGTTGCAACTAGAGAAGTAATTGGTGCAGACACCACTTAAGGAGGTGGCACAAGTAGAGTTGGTGTTAGGAAAGATACCACCGAAATCTCTTTACAGACTACAATTCATTGTTGCGTAGGAGATATAGTCACAAGTCAAGGTGGATGTGACAGAATTAGTAGTCTCTAGAGAGGGTAACAAAGCACTACAACTGGTACTCAAGTAGGTCAATATGGAGACACCGGAGGAGAAGCAGTGCATAGACAACCTCAAGAAGAAACTGAAGGAAGTCTTCACAAAGATTCTGGACAACGCACAGGTGGTCGTGAGAAACATCAAAGAACAAATCCATATCATTGCACAGACACTCGAAGGGTATAGGAAAGAGATAGAGGAATTGAAGGAAAATTTAACACCGACAACCCCTCTCGAGGTCTTAGCTAAGAGAGAACAACATGAAAAATTATAGACAAATGAGATGGAAGGGAAATCAAGGAAGTTGCAGAACTTTTTGACAGGGCTACACACATATAAAATACTCTGGAGGAATACGAGAGGGTCCAATAGTTGGACCAGCAAGAGGAGGAAATTATCATTGCAATGCAGGAGTTGAAGCAGCGACAAAAGGAAATGAGTATTACAAAATTATTGAAAGGAATGCAGGAGATGAATACCCTGTAGAAGAAATCAAAGACTATGCAGATAAATAAGCAGGCAAGGTAGGTCCAATTGGAACCCCTCCAGGAGAAAGTAGCGCAAATAATTGAAAAACTAGAAGAAAATACAAGGATGGAGAAGGTCCATATAAAGAGCGCAATTTCATTGTACGAACATATTACAATGCAGAGGCGCTAACAAATAAAGTTGTGTAGGTGAAAGAAAAATGTGAGGAACTAGCAAGAAAGTTGCACAGTTTGGAGAAGGATGTATAGGGAGTGCATATCATCTAAGTGGGTTGGGACAAGCCAAATGTTAGTGCTAGGGGCCTATTGACACATGCCTATTTTGGGGAGAAAGAAACCTATTTTTGGAGCACGCACAATAGGGGGAGGAAAAGCAGCATGCAAAATATGATAGAAAAGTAGCATGTACAAAAAAAAAGGAAAAGTGGCATGTGGAAGGAGGAAAATCGGTGTGGCGTGCATGCAGACAGACCTAGACACATTAGGGTTAGGTTTTTGGACATGCATGTAATGGTTATAAGCCAATATAATATTATAAATAAAGGCCTAGGGGGTCTAGTAGAGGCTGGTCAATTAGTAAAAAAGAGATATTTTTTTGTTGAATGAGCTAGTTTTGAGGGTTAGGTCACAGGCTGGAGATCCTAGTGTAGTCTAGTCTTCCTCATAGAGGGTACTTACCCTCCTTTTTTATTTTAAACATGAAGAATGTAATGCACACAACACATAGTTTGAAGAATGATGAATAAAAGAGAAGAAGAGACAGATCTTTGTGGACGTAGCCCAGGGGGGTGAACCACAGTAAAACTAATGGTTGTAGGAATCCTTGAGTCTTGATTGTCTCACCCTTATTCTATTGGTAGACCAAACATTAAGATACAAAATTTTGAACATCATTTTAAAGACCTTCCCCAAAAACATCCTTCTTGATATTGTGGTATATTTTCAAGAATCATGAATGTCCTCCTATAGGAGAAGTGTGCAATTAGAGGAAAATATTCTATTTTAGATGGGAATTATTACATAAATATAGGCGATCATGATACCATATAAAATCATTCTTCCATACAAAATTATCTACTAAAATGGGGTCCTCATGTATTTGTTGAATGATCTTACATACCTCTTGATCTTGCTTCCATTCTATCCTTGTTTCTTCCACCCAATTAGATTGTGGTATAGAAATAGCACATAATGAAATTTTGTTTCTTCTTTGTTCCTTGAAAGGGAATCTTCCACAACATTATGTTTTCCTTTTTTGTAGATGATTTCAAATTCATAAACCAACATATTTGTAACTCATTTTTGTTGCTCTTCTAAAGATAAACATTTCTCCAAGAAGTACTTCAAACTATCATGATTTGCTTAAGCGACTTCCTAATAGGTAAGGGTGCCATTTCTAAACTACATGTAGTATGGTCAACATTTCTTTTTCATAAATGGGATTGACTAAGTTTTTTCCTTTAATTTGGTTTCTTTAAAAGGCGAGGGCCTTCCTTCTTGCATTAAAAATACACCAATTCCATGGCCTGAGACATCACACTCAACATTAAATGTTTTTGTAAAGTCAGGTGTGGCCAAGGCGGGAGTTGTATACATAGACTCCTTAATTTTTTCAAAAGATTTGGTTGCTTCTTTGGTCTAAGAAAATTCTTCCTTAATTAGTAATGTTGTTAGAGGTGCTGCTATTTGACCATAGTTATTGAAAAACTTGAGGCAATAGCCTATAAATCCTAAGAATCCTCTAAGTTTCTTCAAGGTTTTGGTAATTGGCCATTCCTTCATAGCTTTAATTTTGATAGGGTCCACTTTTACACCTTCATGAGATACAACATGACCCAATTAATCCACTTCTAGAACCCCAAAGGAACACTTGGAAGGATTTGCATAAATTTGTTTCTCTTCCTTTAGCTGTAATACTCTATCAACATGTTGCACATGTTCTTCCCAAGATTTTTTGTAGATTAGTATGTCATCAAAAAATACTAACACAAATTTTATTAGGAAGGGATTGAAAATATAATTCATCAAGCTTTGAAATGTTGAAGGTGCATTAGTAAGTACAAATGGCATAACCAAAAAATCATAATGACCTTCATGTGTTCTAAAATTTTTTTTAGGAATGTCTTCCTGGCTCATTCTAATTTTATGATATCTTGAATGAACATCCAAATTAATAAATAATTTTTCTCCATGCAATTCATGTAATAATTCATCAATGATAGGAATAAGAAACTTATCTTTGATGTTTATTTTGTTGAGTTGTCTATAATGTGGAAACATATGCCATGAACCATCCTTTTTTGCAACTACCACCATTGGTGAAGAGAAAGAACTTTGTCTAGGTTGATTGATGCCAGCCTCTAACATTTATTGGATCATGCAATCAATCTCTATTTTGTGCATATGGATACCTATAAGGTACAATGTTAGGTGGTACACTTCCTAATTGCAAATGACTATCATGGTCATGATCTCAAGTAGGTGGAAGACCCTTAGGAATTTCATAAAATACCTTGGAATGATTGTTGATAACTATTTGGAGATCTAGTGGAGCAAGGGATATAGATTTTTGAACATCAAGTGAGCACAATTGTGAAATTACACCCTGGTGTCCACTTTTGAATATTTTTTTCATGTTATTTGATATTATCACTTTAGAGAGTTTCCCTTGGATACCTCTAAGCTCAATCTCCTTTCCATCTAATGAAAATCTCATGAAAAGATATTGAAAATTAAGGGTCATTTTTCCCAATTATTATAACCATTGGACCCCTAATACAACATCTGTTGGACA
>JASDQU010680969.1:15423-29388 GCA_032191745.1 Picea mariana
ACAAGCCATAGAAATAGCCTTGTGTATATTATCAGATGAAAAAGTACCCATAATGTCAATGCATTATATGCATCATTACATGTTCAACTATATAATGTACATATAACTGTATTATAAAATTATTGCATGACATCATGAATTTCTTTTAGTCTTCTTTTGTGCTTTCCAGGTCTTAAGTAATTCATCCATATCCATGTCTTCGTTTAGTGGGTGCTCTTCAGCAGTTGATGTTGTTTCATTCCTTTCATGCCGAGTACATCTGGTCTCATACCCATGACGTGGATGCTGTTGTGAGGGGCCATCACCTACAAAATAATAAATAAATAAATTTATATGGCCAAATTTTAAATATCATTGAAGTAGTTCATTAATATTAAAAAAAACTTTGCAATGTAATTATTTACCTGGTCCTCTAGTCGACACTATTGGAATGTTTGCCAACCTGTTCACCTGATCTTCAAGTCTCGGAGGATCAACTATGACATTCTCTGCCATTGAAATGTCAAAATTTATAAGTACATAATTATTAAGTATATGATTAATATATATACATTTTACCATCATGGGCCTCAGTCACAGGAACATCTTAGGGTTGTACCTCACTGGGATGGGGCTGCTGGGGAGCACCATGATCTTCTGGTTGTGTTTCACTATCAACGCTTTGTTGTTCAGTACTAATGGTTTCATTGATAGTGTTGATCCCATGATTAAAACAAAGTAAGACATTAAATTATGGACGATATCAAACATTTACGTATTTTATAAGTAATGAAAGGTTAATGTGGACTGATTTTTATTTACCTTATCCCACAAATTGGATCTTGGGTTCTACCCCATGCTTTTCCTACGATCAACCACGAATTTATAACCGTACTTGTAAACAAGTTGGAGGTCTTCCTTCATGGTTTCAGTTCCAAAGTCGTCGCCCTGCATTGCATAAGGGTATGGTTTTTTAATGTTTTTGGCTGAAATTACCTAAAAGTTGTAAGGTGATAAAAATAATATTCTTAAGATGTTTGGACACTTACGATTCATGATTGTAACCTCGAGTAGCCACCCTGGCCTAGCTTGCGTTGGCCATGTTTGGAAATCCTTGATTTGGTTTCCTTCGAAGTGTCAGGCAACCTATCATCAAAATTTTCAAATATGTTATATATAACCACACTTTTATTTAGATCTAAAGAAAAATAAAGCTGGTATTGAAATAAAAATATTGTAATTTACCTTGGTGTACCAGTTATTTGTTCTCCTGATTTTTTCAAAATCTTCTCTTTTGCATCATCAATGATCACCTTCCACTCCCTCTTTGGAATTGAGGGAGGATGCTCATACCTAGGATTTCCTACCAAGCTTCATCTATAAACATCCTGCATATATTTTAAATATTCAACCACTGTAGAGGTGGCCGATTTTTTATTGAACGTGTCTACTCCAAAGAGGCCTTTAAGATAATCCATAAGTTCCTTTTTGAGGTTCGAATTCTGGCAATTCCACCTCATGCGTAAGGTTTCCCCAAAAATCAACAAGGCCTTGCTCTCTAGGTGCCTATAAAAAAGGTCGTTTCCTACACAAAAAGATATGATCATTAATGTAAAATTAATAATCTAGATGATTTCTGTATGAGAAGGACAACATTAAACATTTAGAATATGAATTAAAACTACCTAGGAGTCTTGATTGTTTTAATGTAAGTCAATTATCGTCGACCAAAAATGTGCACGGAAGGGTCCCAGTGCTTGTCACATGTCTAGCTCCAGGAAATGCAACCATCTCAACCACATCACCATGAGCCTCATCTCTACCACCATATCTAGATTCTGATCGAGGTGTGGATGTCTAGCAGTGCGTGTCATGTCTCCTATCTAAATTAGGTGTGGAATGTGGAGAAGTAAATAGTACTCTAGCAGTTGTATGACCACTAGCATCAGGACTCTATAGCCTCTCTGTAGTGCCACTACTACCAACACCGGGCTGAATAGGCTCCAAAAATGTCTTTATAAAAAAGAAAATGGTTTTTTGTGAGATAATGTAAAAGTTAAAGAACAAAGTATCATAATTGAACATATGAGTACATTAAAAAATAGCACTTTAAATTATGGTTATTACCTTATATGTGTTAAGTTGTGACATAAGGAGATTGATCTTTTCTTTGACACCGGGAGTTTGATCTAGATGATCTAAGAAGATAGCAAGTTCCTTGTTAGCTTTAATGATCTTTTTTTTATTAAGACCATCGGATCAATGGATGAATAAAACCCCTCCTCATCAGTGGAATCATGATCAACATGGCCTGCGAACTACATATAATTTCAACAAAAAAAATGTTATTTCAATAAAATTATATAAGAAAATAATAAAAATAACGTAAAATGAAAGTGAAAATTAATAATCATTTACATGTTCTATGGCTGGCCCTTTTCCACGATCATCTTGCCACATTATAATATAATTAGAACCCCCAAATATTTAAAAAATTGTTAATGATAATAAAAAAAAATGTTAAAGATAATATTTACAACAATGTTAAAGATAATAAAAAAATACAATGCAATAAGTAGAGGTTTCTTAAAGAGGTGTTTCATAAGAATCTGCACACTATTAGTCAATGTTTCTATTCGATTCAAATGGTAATCCACTAATAACTCTTCCCCGGGAGCTATATTTTTTATTGCGCACAGGACTACCCAATTCTCTTCACATCCCTCATATATGCAATTCAGTTGTTTGTTTGTTCTTCTGGGTTGTGTGCTATTTATAAACCCTGCGATATTACCAGAATATTTAGGCCTTCCATCAATATAGATAGTCACTCCCTTATTTTTATCCTTGTTTATTAGTTGTATATAATTTACAGCGAGTGCATATCTCCGCCTACTTTGCATGTACCAGACCAGCCGTATCCAATCGTTATAATTGTAACACGGTCCAACATATTCCATCAATTCAGTTACTGTATTGTATTTTACAATTATTCCATTCATGGAAAATAACCCCAAGCCATGCAGGGAGGATGGTGCAATGCAATATGTCTTATTGTTGACAATGAAGTCAACATCTATAGGAGGTAGTTCCATAGGTACCCATTATTTCAGAAGATGCTTATAGCTTAGTGGAACCTCTATGTATCCTATTCTCTCATCATCATAAGAGCATGATCCTCCTTCAAAAAGAAAAAATTGCATGCGTCTACAAAATTTTATTCTGAATTTTTCACCTCTGGTCCTTGTTTGCTTATCATATTTACTAGATGTAGTCACATTTCTCTCTATTTGTCCTAAGCTTTCCTCACTCGACGAAGAAATATCTGATAGGTACCTTTTTGGTTGTACCTTCAGTTCACGTGTTGTTAGTTAGTAGCCCATCACCATCCTAGTTCTAATTTATCAACTTTTTTTTCTATATTCAAAGTTCTAAATAATTTTTTTATATCTTTAGTTTTGGATGCACAATTAGACTAGGGTGAAATTACCAATATTAGTGGTCAACCCCCTAATTTAGTGTGATATCCCTCTTTATTTTGGACATATTAAGGACTTATTAATGTGATAACACTAAGGACATGGTAAATTTATCATATGGATCTAAGAAAAAAATAGTAGTAAGGTTGTTGTTTGTTGGATTTGTGCAAATCATAATTATTATAAGAAATGTCCATTGAAGATGAGGGTCAATGCTATGGAGTAAGAAATCCAACCATCAATTTGTGTTTTTCAAATATTGGGTGCTTTAGTTGGCAATATGTCTAAGGCAAACCAAGAGTAGAACTATACAAATATTAGTTTTGTTCAAGACAAGAGTAGAACTATACAAATATTAGTTTTGTTCAAACCAAGAGTAGAACTATACAAATATTATTTGTGTTCAATCCAAGTTGAAGAATAAGTTAGTTATGGTGATGGTTAACAATAGTGAAACCCACATTTTTATGTAGGAAGTAGTGGTTGCTAAACTCAATGTGCAGTTGAAATTGGTGCAGTCTTTTTTCAAGGCAGTAAGATATAATAGTTAGTTGACAGAGACATTTGAATAATTTGGATAAGATATAGTAGTTAGTTTACAAAGAAATCGGGAGTGGATGGATGGATTTGGTCACCTAGTCCATGCCTAAACAAGCTTGCAGCATCACATGGAACTCAAAAATGTTGCTCCATTGGTCTTTTATGCCCTGAGGGAGAATTGGACAAGAGTCCCCGAAATGGTTTGGGATGCAACTTGCAACTGGGAATAAAATGAAAACCGAGACTCAGATTGAGGAACCATTGTCTCTGTTGGATTCCTAGCATAGTATTTTAGCTAGATCACCCCTCACTCCTAGTTCCAACCTCTCGGGAAGTTGTTTTTTTCATTGATTTCGATAACTAGTGCTTTGCTCAGTAAGAAGCAATGCAACATTTGGATTTAGGGGTCCAATTTATGAAACCATGCCTCGGGAGCATATGGACAATGTGGTCACCTATTCCATGCCTAAAAAAGCATGTAGAATCTCATGGAGCTAAAAAATGTTGCTCCGTTAGGCTTTTATGCCCTGAGGATGAATTGCCAAGAGTCCCCAAAATGGTTTGGGATGCAACTTGCAACTAGGTATAAAACAAAAATCGAGACTTGGATTGAGGAACCGTCGACTCTGATGGATTCATGGGAAAGGATTTCACCTAGAGAACCCCTCACTCCCGGGTGCCATGCCTCAAAAGTTGCTTTACTCATTGATTTCAAGAACTAGTGTTTTGCTCTGTTTGAAGAAAACCAACATTTGGATTAAGGGTTCCAATTTATGAAACCATGCCTCAGGAGCAGATGGAAAATATATTCACCTATTCCATGCCTAAACAATCTTGCAGCATCTCATGGAACTCAAAAATGCTTCTCTGTTAGGTTTTTATTCCCTCCGGAGAAATTGGCCAAGAGTCCCCGAAATGGTTTGGGATGTGACTTGCAACTAGGCATATAACGAATATCGAGACTCAGATTAAGGAACCATCGACTTCAATGGATTACTGGGATAGGATTTGAAGCAAGTTTCTTTAATCATTGATTTCGAGAAATAGTGTTTTAATTAGTTTGAAGCAATGCAACATTTGGATTAAGGGGCCAATTTATGAAACCATGCCTTAGGAGAGGATGTATAATTTGGTCACCTATTCCATGCCTAAAAAATCTTGCAGCATCTCACGGAACTCAAAAATGTTTCTCTGTTAGTCTTTTATGCCCTGAGTGGGAATTGGCCAAGAGTCCCCGAAATGGTTTGGGATGCGACTTGCAACTGGGCATAAAATGAAAACCGAGACTCAGATTGAGGAATCGTCGTCTCTTTTGGATTCCTAGCATATTATTTTAGCTAGAGGACCCCTCACTCCCAGTTCCAACCCCTCGAAAGTTGTTTTTTCTTCGATTTCTATAACTAGTGCTTTGCTTAGTAAGAAGCAATGCAACCTTTGGATTTAGGGGTCCAATTTATAAAACCATGCCTCGGGAATAGATGGATAATGTGGTCACCTATTCCATTCCTAAATAAGCATGCATAATCTCATGGAGCTCAAAAATGTTTCTCCATTGGGATTTTATGCCCGGAGGATGAATTGCCAAGAGTCCTCGAAATGGTTTGGGATGTGAATTGCAACTGGGAATAAAACAAAAAACAAGACTCGGGTTGAGGGAACTTTGACTTTGACGGATTCCTGGCATAACATTTTATCTAAATAACCCCTCAGTCATGGGTGCCATGCCATAGAAGTTTCTTTACTCATTGATTTCGAGAACTAGTGTTTTGTTCAGTTTGAAAAAAACCAACATTTGGATTAAGGGGTCCAATTTATGAAACCGTGCCTCAAGAGAAGATGGAAAATATATTCACCTATTCCACACCTAAATAATCTTGCATCATCTCATGAAACTCAAAAACACTACTCCATTAGGTTTTTATGCCCTTAGGAGCAATTGGCTAAGAGTCCCTGAAATGGTTTGGGATGCGACTTGCAACTGGGCATATAAAAAATATCGAGACTCAGATTGAGGAACCTTCAACTTCGATGGGTTCCTGGGATAGGATTTCATCTAGAGAATCCCTCACTCACGAGTGCCATGCCTCAGAAATTGCTTTAATCATTGATTTCGAGAACTAGTGTTTTTCTCAGTTTGAAGCAATGCGGTATTTGGATTAAGGGGACAATTTACAAAACCATGCCTCAGGAGAAGATGGATAATTTGGTCATCTATTACATGCCTAAAAAATCTTGCAACATCTCACGGAACTCAAAAATGTTTCTACGTTAGTCTTTTATGCCCTGAGCAGAAATTGTCCAAGAGTCCAATTTATGAAACACTACCTCGGGAGCGGATGGAAAATATAGTCACCTAGTCCATTGACCTTGGGTAAACCATTCCATTTGGTGTTTGCTGCACTAATTTTAAAGAACAATGTTGGAGAATTATAAGACGTAAGTTAGGTATGAGCTATTTTTTACCTCTTTATTACCTTTTATTTTAATTGTATCCATATTTTGTATTGATCAAATGAGGAATAACCCAAAAATGATGCCATTAGACACAAAATCAATCCTAAGGCCAACTAAGGAGAAAAAACAACACACTCTAATTAATCTAGGAGTCAATCATGCAAACAAAAGTTCTCACAAAGAAGCACTAGTTGGTGATGGAATCCAACATCACAGAATCGATGTGTGAAGGCGTTGATTTTCAGCGGGTGGGAAAGTTACATTGACAACCTTCTTAACGAACTAATTCCCCGGTGTAATTTACCTCACCGATAAGTGGGAAACCCTCCAAGGAGTCCGAATGATTCTAGCCAACGTCAATCCCAGGTACAACACCACCTTCCCTGTGTTGTCACCTTGTGTAGGAAGTCTAAAATATTATGGCCTCTATGGTACCACCTACTATACCAAAGAAGAGGGGGGATAGTCAAAAGTTGACACCAAGACCAACAAAGGATGGTTGATTACTCTAAGGGCCCCAATGCGACCTCATGATTGACCCTTGTGTTAGAAGGGCTTCCCAAAGTTAGTGATATAACAACTGGATTTCACTCCCTAACTCAAGGATTTATGTTTGTTTAGCAGCTTTGGAAAGTTATTCTCACAATCCTATTCCAAATCTCTACACCTAAGCTAATATGGGTTTTATGAGCTCTAAAAAAATTTCTAGATAAATTTTAATTAGCGCTTGATTTTAGGTTGTTGTTACTCAAAGGAGTGGTCGTGAAACTGATGGCGTTTTGACTCAACTCTTTAAACCATGCAAAAGGAAAATGAAATGCAATAAATTCAACTTCGATGAAAACTATCTATGGGAAGGAACAAGAGGTTTTAAGAAAATAAATAATTTCTTGATAGATTACTATGTGTGCAGTACTGCAAAATGACCCAAATTTTAAAAATACCATGCAAATGTCATAGTTCACTTAGTACACCTATACAACATTGAATCAAATATCATCATTTCTAACATAGTAAACTATTATGATTATAGAGACCACCATACACATCTTGAATACTCATAAGGATCATGGGGGCTTCACCTTGTTGACCAAGAACTTATCACGTAATTCATTCACAAAGGGGGGGTTTAATTATGAACCCACATGTTGTGAATATATGTTGTGCGTAAAACACTGAAAATAATAATGTAATAAATAAAAAATGATACAAATCCTTGTTTCATAAGAGGAATGTCACATAAGGATTTCAAAGTAAGATACAACATTCATTTATGTGATCTATATTCCTATTCATTCCCCCCTTCATTGGACCAAAAGAAAACACGATTCAAAAATCCATCCTCTCCTCTTTTTAAGAAAACATGATTCAAATACATCCTCTCCTCCTTTTAGTCCTTGAAAATCAAGGACTATAATAATCACCTCATGTGAATAATTCATATGTATAGAACATGTAACAAAAAAATATTTAAGTTATGGTAAAGTTATAGAATTTTGTATTTTCCGCCATATTAATTTTTTCTTGAGTTGTACAAATTGTGTAGTTTTTAGTGTTCTCTGAATAAGATTGTCTCTATCCCTATGGCCATTGATGGTCTCTCTTGAGATGGTCCCCAAAATCTAAGGAATACCACAAAAACAATGTGTTGCATTTGTTAAGATAATATCCACAATACATTTTAATGTTAGGACAATGAAAGAAACAAGCCAAAATATTAGACAATATATCACATACAAACAATAGACAAGAATTAGGTTGCACAGGGTGAAGAGGGTTTGGTGACTATATAAGAAGAGGTGGCTATGGTGAAAGAATAAGAGGTCGAGGTGGTTGACATGGAGGATAAGGTGGATATTAAGAAGGTTTTGTTTTACCTATATTGGGAGCAAGAAAAGGGAAGGATGCACTTTTTTGAAAAAACCCTCAAATAAAACCTAGAAGGAAAGAAAACAATATGTACTCATATTTGACGAGACAAAAATAATATGTTAATGAATCCATATAAATTTTAAGAAAATTGTATAAAGAAGAATAATTTCAAGGCTCTATATGAATTATTGGATCCATCAAGTGAGGAAGAATCCATTCAAGGATGATAGAATTGATGATTGTATTGGATGCATCATGTTGTCGTTGGATGTGAAGAATGTTACTTGTCAGTTACCTTAATTTACCACCTCATCACTTGGTCAATGTGTCATGCCACCATTGGATGTGAAGAATGCAAAATTTCAACTATCCTTGTTTCCACCTCACCATCTAGTCCCTATGTCAAGTTTTCATTAGATGTGAAGAAGGATTAAGGGGCTAAGATGGGTGGATTAGTTAGCTCTGGTTACCACTTGGTCCACATGTCATGTTTTCATTGGATGTGAAGAATTCCACTTGTTATTTAGACATTGTTTCCACCTCATCACTTGCTCCATGTGTCACATCATCAATGGATGTGAGGAATTCCACATATTAGTTAGCTTAGGCTACCACCTCATCACCTGGTCTATTTGTCATGTTGTCATTGAATGTGAAGAAGGGTGTAGGGACAAAGATGGATGAGATGGATGGAGCATGGTGGATGATCTCTAAGGTGGACGACCATGTGCACAGTTGATGATATCTGGTACAAAAAATGATTTTTATAATGTTGGTCTATAACTTCCTATATTTTATTGTATAGATTTTATTTGAGGATTTCCTTAATAAGTGGAAAAACTCAACCTTTATGGTGAGTCTATTTTTTGATGAGGCAAAATTCTGCCTCCAATCTACTCATTTTCTTGAAATTCTAATGATGTGGTTAATCTCAAAATGAGCCAAAACTCTTAATAAAAAAGTTCAATAATCAAAATTCCCATGTCTTTACCTATGTTTGAAATCAACAATAAGACTTATGAAAAGTCTTAGATTATAAATTCCATTTTCAAGAGCTCATAAAGTGAATTGTTTACCTTTTGACCTTATTTTTCTTTCAACATTTGTTTGAAAGATTACTTGGCTTGCCACAATGATGATGAGTCCAAAATATGGTGCACTTTTGACAAAATAAGGTAGTTTTGTTACTATTTCCTTTCGTAGAGTGAGAGTGAGAAAAAATGCATAGTGTTGGTCTCTTTGAAAAAAGTAGCAATTCCCAAATCACAAGAAGGATGGGGTGTCAAGAATATATATTTTTTCTTAAAGTATTTAGTTGATAAAAACGTTTGGAGTCGCCTCCAAGGTACCAAATTATGTGTTCATGTCATAAAGGATAAATACATAGCTCCAGACTTAGTGGAGGTCTAGGTAATAATTCCTATTAAAAAATACCAAAATTCCTCGGTTATTTGAAAATCAATTATCACATCATTCCCCCTAATTGGAAAGTTCCTGGTATGGCATGTTGGAAAGGGAGATAATGTCCAATTAGGGTTGGAATTGCAGGTAGGAATAATAGAATCCTTCAATTTACCTATTCCCCTCATTCAATAAATAGATCATAGAGGCTTCAACACTCTGAGGAAAATTGCAAAAGAACCCATTTAAACCTGTAGTTGGCAATAAATATATCTCTCTTGGAGAGAGTTTGGTCTTAGTGAGGATCATGTAGAAATATTGAAGGACTTCACAAGAATCCTTAAAAATATTATTTATAAGACTTGGTGAGGAGGAGGATCAAATTGTATGGTATTTTAATTCTCGTTTCTTCATCAGTTTCTTGAATGGGGAACTCAAATATCACATGTTGTTTTTCTCCTTCTTCAACTATGGTATGATGAGATTAATATTCTTGACTATGCCCAATGTCTTGGTCAACAAAGGGATTCACAAAAATACATAATCCTTCTTGAATTAACTCAACAAATTCTTTGATTATTAGTTGAATGGTTGCTACATAGTCATCTTGTTGCTATCCTTTCTCACTTGTACATGTTTTAGTCACACCAGAAATATGTTTTCTTGATATAAAAAAAATGAAATATATCTATAGGTTAATGCAAATGAAGAAACATACTGATTTTTCTATCATTGTTGGTGATCCCTTGAGCATCTTTGTCTCTTCTAAGGGTGGTTGGGTCTCCTCTGTTGCTTGTGCTTTGGTGTAGGTCCTCCTTGTCTCCTTGTTGGGCTAGACTGTCAAATTTCATTGTGGTGTAGGGCCTCCTTATCTCCACTTCGCGGGGGTTCTCTCCTCCCTCTCGATGATTGAGTGTATTCCCTATAAATAGGAATATGCAATATGTAGGTCTCCACTACATCGAGGTTATCTCCTCCATATCACTCTCCTCCCTCTTGTAGGATCAAATGGTGTGTTTTTAGGGGTTTCGCTCCACTGCACGGGGTCTCTCTCTTCCCTCTCTCTCTCGGCCTCCCTCTTGCTGAGCTCGAATGGCGGGGTTTCGAGGGGTTTTGCTCTGCTAGTAGATGGGAATGATGGGGTTTTTGGGGTTTCTCTCTACTATTATATGGGCGCGATATCACTGGTGAATGTTTCTATAGTGTTGTTGTGTGTGAATGGGCGTGAGCTCATTATGCAATTTGAAATTTGTTTTTTTTTGTTTTTTTTTTATGTTTTGTTTTTCTCAATGTTTTTAATATATATCAATTATATATTATTTAATATAATATATATAATTGATATATAATAATAATAATAATAATCTATTATTTTCTAAACAAATAAAGAAACACTTCAACAAAAAAATCAAGCCATGCAAAACAACATTGTGTAATTAGAAAAGAAAATTCAACAAGACAAATTCAGAGTTGGAATAAGAACACCATTAGGAGGTTTTTTGGTTAATTTGTAGCCTTGTGGATGGCCATTGGTCTCTAGAATATGACATCTAGGTCCTAAATTATTTATATAGAACCACAAAAAAAATCATGACACGAGGTCTCACTTCAATGTATTTGGCCTAATATTTGGACATGAGTGTCATTTATATGTTTTTCATACTACATATGGGTCTCGGGGCCTTGACCATGGTTGTAGTAGGGAAACACGCCTTAATCCCTTAACCATGATCAAGGGAGGGAAACAACAACTCAAGCCCCAAACATATAATATCTAGCTCAAGCACCATGAACAAGTCCTCATGTCACCATACAAGACCATGGATGGGTCAAAAGACCTTAGCTATCATCAAAGATTGAAAACAAGTGCCTTAAAATATTGCTGAAGATTCTAAAGATGATCAAGAGCCTTGAACAATTCCTCAAACCAACATAACAAAAATGTGGACTTTAAGAGGGATATAGGAATCGCGGTTAGGTTTTGTACATTGAAAATGGGTGTAGAGGGATAAACATGGAAAGTTGGAAACAATGGCCTAAATCCCTAACTAAACCTTCTCGAGCTCATGAACCACCATCTAAAAACACCTAAAAACCATGACATGAGTCCTCTCTAGGGAGTCTTTGGCATCCCATTAGCTGTCACATTATGAGGTCTTCTTGATCATCATGGATGGGTCTTAGGTTCAAGACTATAGTCCACTTGTATGCCAAAGGTCCAATTTAAAGGGTCTATGTTGTGGTTTAAGGCCTTGATTGTGGCACATTAGATCAATAATATTAATCTAGGGAATAATTCCCTAGATTTCTCTCCCGAAACATGGTATGAGACCCACCTGTCATGCAAAAAACCTTCTAA
Organism: Picea mariana; assembly: GCA_032191745.1. Lineage (NCBI taxonomy): Eukaryota > Viridiplantae > Streptophyta > Pinopsida > Pinales > Pinaceae > Picea > Picea mariana. The sequence goes on from JASDQU010680969.1 coordinate 27,508, forward strand.
TGGAACCCATATCCCACTCTAAGGATATTGACCTCCTATAGAGGGCGTGTTTTGTGGTTAATTTGTAGCCTTTTACATGGCCAGTGGTCCCTAGAATATGACATCTAGGTCCTAAATTATTTATATAGAACCACAAAAAAATTCATGACACGAGGTCTCACTTCAATGTATTTGGCCTAATATTTGGACATGAGTGTCATTTATATGTTTTTCATACTACATACGGGTCTTGGGGCCTTGACCATGGTTGTAGTAGAGAAACACACCTTAATCCCTTAACCATGGTCAAGGGAGGGAAACAACAAATCAAGCCCCAAACATATAATATCTATTTCAAGCACCATGAACAAGTCCTCATGTCACCACACAAGACCATGGATGGGTCACAAGACCTTCTATAATAATTTTCTAATTGGAAATATGCTTATATGTTTTGAAAAGAGAGGGAGTAAATCCTCAAAGATTCAAGGACACAAAACCTATATAATTTTTTAGAAAGTATAATTGATATAGATATATGAAGAAAAAAACCTAAGAGTAAGTGTTTGTAATAAAGAATGAAGGATACAAGGAATGTTTAACATATCCTTTCTTTTAAGCATCTATAACATCATGGAACGACATCACGATGACCACATTGATGTCATATCCTTATCAGAATCAGATATGTTAGTTTCATGAAGTCACTTCATTCCCCCTAGAGGGGCATCATGTACAGTTTTCATATTTGAGAAGGAAAACCCAATATCAATGGCCTCTACTCCATCCTTCGAGGGAGGACAAAGTTCTCCAATCAAATCTTCTAGGAAGACTATATCAAATTTTGTTTAAGTCAATGGTTGTTGATTTTCCTTAGTAAGAGAAACTTCATCATCTCATATTGGTTGCTTAGGAAAATTCCGATATTTTTATTTGGATTTGGTCCCTTTTTCCCTTGAAATATGAGCTCATGCATGGGAATAAATATCATGTAAATGTCGTGTATGTACACAATCTCGTTATAAATATCCAAAATTTCTTTTATGTAACTACCCAAAGTATTTCAATATCCTCAAAAATTGATATATACCAATAATGAAATGGAAAATTTGGGAGGTGTACCCCAGTGTCATTCTAGTAATTGACGTAGAGTTAGGATCAAAATTTGGAAATCAAGGAGATATAAAAATCCCCACTCTTCCCTAAAACTAGGGACCCTACTCTAAAACTTGCTTATAAGCAGCATGATCAAAAATATGAATTAAAAAAACACCTTTGGAGCAGAGAGGAATCTCATAATTCTTTTTCCATGTTGAGTGGATCCATTGGCACAATGTCGATGAAGGAGGCCAATAACCATTAAACCATTAAATCTTCTCCTTAAAGGACATGTATTTTGAAGTTGAAATCACCTCATGTTATAACATTATTTGGTTATGAGTGACCATGGATTCCTTGTCGCCCAAGATATTAGCCATTGAATATCTTTGATCCACATGAAACATATGTTAAATTGTTTTTTTTCCTCATACCGACATTCTTCCTTTGAGAAATGCACTGGTACCCATGTGTTTCCTTTAAGAAAGGTAGGGTGTCTTCCAAAAATTGTAAAAAGTAAAAAATGAGCATTAATTATGAACTCCTAAGTGGGGTTTACGAGATCTGTGCAACTATACAACCCTAATTATTATTTCCAACAAACTTAACCAACTTGTGATAGTATAAATTGGGTTCAAATGTTGGATAAAGGAAAACAACCATTCTAGTACGCTTATGCTAGAGCGTTATCTTGAGAATTTAGCCTTGGATTTTTATGACTAGTTCCTTTTGTAGAAACCCTTGTTTTTGGGATTGACTCTCTTGCTTAGACTCTAGGATCTAAATCCTTGTTGATTTTCCAAT
>JASDQU010680969.1:38489-50584 GCA_032191745.1 Picea mariana
TAACTTGGTACTTACCTAATTGTTTGAAATTATACATAATTACTATAGGAATGATAACATGTAATATATATAAGTAAATAAATAAACAAAATATATTATGCAAAAATTGAAACAAATGAAAATGTTACATTCAACAAAATAATGTAAAGAAATACCTCGAACAATCATTGTCAACATTATGTGCTCCCTCTTTATTAACATCCAAGGAGGAATGTTATTGTTGATAACAAAAATAGGTCGCACTGAGTAAATAGACCTAATCTCTCTGAATGGATTAACACCATCAGCTGCCAATGAAAGCCTAACATTACCAGGTTCATCTTTGAAATATGCCCATTTTTCCTCAATTTCCCTAAATGTAGAACCATCGACAGGCATTCAAAGAACATCATCTCCACTTCTATTACATGCATGGTAATCCATAAATTGTGCTATGATTTCACACTTGAAAAATCGCTGCAAACATGGAATTATGGGACTATGATGAAGAACCTTTTGAGGCACCCTTTTTGTTATTTGATCGGTTCGATAGCTACTGATAAGACATTGCAGAAATTCTGTTTTCGAAGCATGTTGTCCATAATATATAATATGGTCATTAGGACATGCCTCTATAGTTTGATAATCCATTCCAATGGTAACACAAATTCACCTAACAATCTACAACATAACAAATAACTAGTTAATGTAAGAATGTTAATCATAAAAATTGCATTCTTATTTTACACATTAATTAACACTAAAAACAAATAGAAAAAAATCAACATTTATGTATAATATGAGATGAAACATATTACATACCTTAGGATCTATTTCATACAAGTGTTCAAAAAATTATTCATAACCTTTAAGTTTACTAGCAGCAATGTAGCGGAGAGAAGATTTTCTCTTGATCCTTCATAAAGTTGTTTATTTTCCTTTTCTAATAGAGGTTCATCATAAATACCAACATTGTCCCCATCCTCATCCGGCTACGAAAACAAATCTTGGATCATTTGATTTGTCCCATCATCTTCTTCCATGGGATCATTAACTTTATTTGTCCCATCATCTTCTTCCATGGGATCATTAACTTGATTTGTCCCATCATCTTCTTCCATGAGATCATCATTTTCTTGGTCATAATGTTCCTCAGATTGTACAACATCATTTCTACTAATACTTAGTGCAATATTCTGCGGAAATTTAGAGGGAAACTCTAACTTTATAATTACAAATAATCATGTAAAATTAGTGTATACTATAACAAACATTCAAACAATATATATACACATATATAATTTTATATAAAATTGACAAAATAAAAAAATATAATGAATATATAGCTAATTTCCATGGGACGATATTCATTCGATCCGCCATCAATGTGCCCATATTTCCTACAATGTTTTGTAGTTGTTTCTATTAAAATTCTTATGGGACGTATGAGGCAACATTTTTGGCAAGGGAAATAACATATACCATCACCCTTTTCACCCGCTTTACTTTTTTCCCCACCTCTAACTATATTCCGCGACATTCTTCCACACAACTTCCACACAAAAATACCCTTTCGGAACCATCGTTGTTATAGCAAGATTGTCGCAACATCTTTAAATTGTTAAATATTTATAGGTCAATTTAGGTCACTGTCATTGCAATTGCGATGACCATGACCTAAATATTCATTTTTCTTTACCTATTTATTTGTTATATTTAGGTCACTTTGTCGAAGATGGGAACGATTATAATGATCAAGTCAAAGTTCATCGCTCTTGCAACGAACTTTGACTATAACAATTTAGACTTTGTTAAAATGTATAATATTCAATACGGATAGTATCAAAAAGTGTAACAGTCAATAGTGAGCATTGCTCTTGCGAAGAAAACACAAGTTTGTCGAAATTGAGACAATAGTCCACCATCTTTATTATCGTCCCAAAACAGATGAAAGTTTTCTTCCGTCAATAGAGCGATGAATACAGGGTGGATTTAGATCAAAATTGAAAACTTGAACTTTTTCTCTTGAATTTTGCGACAAAAGAGTACTTCTGTCACAAGTAGTCGTCGCAATTTTTTCAATGTGTAGTAGTGCACGTTCAAGTTCTCTATTAGACATGATTTCTCCAATGGTCTCTAGTTGTTCTTTAATATCTGATATCTTCATAAAGAAGATGGAAACTGTGTCACCTTTCATCATCTTGGTACTTTTAAGTTGTCTCTTCAAGGTAAGAGCTTTGAGGGTGTTGTCACTTTCAAACATTTCTTTTAATGCTTCATACATATCATAAGTTGTCTTTAGGTTGGAAATACAAGGTAAGAGATGATCTCTTACTAAGCAGATTATTAATTTTCTTGCTTTGACATATTCTTCCTTTCTTATCTTCTTCTCTACATCTGTAGATGTGTCTGGTAAGGTTTTAGTTACCATCCAAGAGATCATATTCTTTAAGGGTGACCTGAAGCCTTGATTTCCAGGAGCTGAAGTTGCTTGCTCCATCAAGCCTATCTTCTACTAATGCTATGTTCTTCATTTGTTTGGTTTCTTCAAACTCTAGCCAACTGGATTTTGAAAAAATGATGATTAGGTTGAATTAGTAACCTTGTGTTATCACACTAAGTTTCCTTGGGTCTTTAGCCTTTAGTTTCATCTTTTCCTAATCCTTTAGATTTTAATTTTTTGATTTATCCTTTTAAAAGTTTGTTTGTTTAGGCCCCCTTGATAAATAAAGTGTTGAGTCATGACTTATGTTTTGATCCTCATACAAATTTTGGACTTAGGACCGTTTTGTTCATGACTTATCTTTGATTCCCTTCATGACTTGTCACTAGGATTGACTCACCCCATGAACATCTTGATTTGAAATTCCATTTTCCTCACTCATGCCCTTGTAGCCCTACCTTGTTGTCCTTTTTCTTACTGTCCAATCATTTTTTGAAATGAAGCGCTACCAACTCATCAAGAGTTTCTGTAGTGCACTTCCTTTCCATCATTTTCTACCATGATTTATGATTACAATGCTGATGTCATCTCTTCCTTGTTTTTAGTACCAGGGTTGGTTAAAATATTGTTTCAAGATCTCATATTTATGAGCTCTAATAATGGTTTTTGAATTAAAAAAAAAAAATCTCAAATTGTTGCGCTGTGCAAATTACCACTTCCGACTAGTTGGCAGCAATGCTACCAGATTCGATGCTGAGGTGGATTCATAGGTTGAGTTTCTCATGACTTCTTCTTGAGATCTTGTTGAGGCCTCAAAATTATGTTATTCCATAGGTATTTTGTGTTTTATTCCTCTGCACATCAATTTCAAGGATAATTAGTGCTCAGAATTTGGGCTATCGGGCCTGCATAGTTGGAGGAGATCTTTCCTCACGCCATCCTATCATTTTCTTCCCTCCTTTCAAACCTGTAGATCTCATTGCCTTCTTATCGAGTTTGATATATCTTCCTATCATTACCATTGAGCTCACAATATCCAAACATATCCTATCCTCTGCATGCACGGTGTGCTACCTACAGATGCTACTGAAGCTACATTGTTTCTCCCCTGCCTCCTCTGACAGTTGAGTTGGGTAATTTTAACCTAGTTTCCAAGACTATTACAGGGTATATTTTCATCATATTTTTCTTAGTGTTTCATATCTGCACATATTCAGGGAGGAATTTCTATAACCAGTTCTAGATAGCTAGCAACCAGTCTAGTTTAAGGAAAATTCTTGTAAAGGGGCAGCCTTGTCCATTTGATCTTTGAATTTTTAATATTTATTTTTATCACCACTCCATAGCCCTAAAATAACTTATCCTAAACTATGGAGACTCCTCAGATGAAGAAGTCGCACAAGGGAGGTAAGGTGGTTAGAACTGAGCCTGTAGACATGCATCTATTTGAGGCAGAGTCCATGGCCAGAGAAGTTTTTCAAAGGGTGGGATGCCTCTCTTTCTGCCAAAATATGCAAAGAGGTCATCCTGAGGTGACAAGGCAGTTTTCCTTACATTTTTATGGCCTGAAGACCAAGGTAGGAGACCTATAATTTGAGGTGTCTGAGACCTCTATATCAATTGCTATAGGAATCCCTATCACAGGTGAAAAATGGTTTAAACCCATGGCGTTAGATGTAGCCTATGCCAAAGATTTCCTTAAGCCTGAACATCAAGCTGATAATATGACCAAAGGTGTGCCAAGGAATCATCTGATTGAGCAGTTTGATAGGATATTGAGGATCGTTTAGAGGTGCTTTACATGTGAAGGGAGGTTCAATACACTATACTAGTACCATATAAGGCTTCTGCTGCATTTTACTGGAAAAATTGAAATGAGCATTCCCTACTCTTTGATAAGGAGCATAGGCAAGATTTCAGACAGGGTTCAATCCAAGTCAAAGGTTGTGGATACTAGCATATTTCACTTCAGGTTGGTTATAATGTTGGTTTCTGAAGATCTAGGTAAGAAGGATATCTCATGGGAACATTTCATTATTTCTTCTCACTTTAAGTTTGATATAGCAACTACTCCTCAGTCGCAGATAACAAGCCCTTTACCATCCACCAGTGTTTCTAAAGAAGGTACTAGAAATAAGAGAAAGAGTAGAGTTCATTTTCAATATCAAGAGGCCATCAAGGAGGTTGCACGAACTAAGGAGGAGGCTTGTCAGTCTCCACAGAGAGATGTTTCACCCCCTCCTCCACCAGAGTTAGAAGAATCCCCCTCTTCTACTAAAAATACAACAAAGAAAGGGAAGAAGCTACACTTCTCCTCATCTCCTTCAACAACCAACATCAAGGTCAAAAATCCTTTCACAAGAGAATCAGCTCCTAAAGAGGCTGTTAAAGAATAGTCCCTACCAAAAGTCTCTATCCTACAAAAGAAGAAAGATAAGTGTTAAGGCATTGGAAAGCCTATGGAGAAGAAAGAAGAAATCCTTGTATAGAAGAAGAAAGAAGAAATCGATGTATAGAAGAATAAAGATAAAGGAAAAGGAATCAAGAAGCCTGATGAGATAGACAAAGTAATCCATATGCAGTAGGAAGAGGAAACCATGAAAAATCATGTTGAGACTGTTCACATCATTACTCCACTTGGCAGCCAGATGTTCAAAAGACTAATCAGGAAACTCAGGGATGCTAGGAAGGAGGTGGATCATTTGAAAGAACATGCCATGCCTGACAGAGTTCAGATGAAAGAACTCATGGATGGCTACAACCACACTCTTGACCTAGCAAGGTTTGCAACAAGAAAGGCCCAGCCTCTCCATAGGTAGCTCAAAAAACTTTATAGGTAGAACAGAGACTTTCAGTCTCAGAACAGAAGGCTCAAAGAAGAGTTGCAACATTTCCAAGATGAAATGGCTCAAAGAAAATTGCAGGTATTGGTTGAGGTTGCTATTGAAAAGGAGAAACTAGCAGCCAAGGAGAGCATAGCTCCAGTGAATAATCTTGCCGCTACTAAAGGGAAGAGGACTATTGTGCCAAAGGGAAGTCCTCCTTCTCCAAGAAGGAGTGTCAGGTTAATGAAGTAACTGGTGAAAGATGAGCTTCATTTTTGAAGACGACCCATTTTTGCAAAGATAAGCAATTGAGGAAACACTACATCTGCCACCTATACAGGCTATACAGAATTCTAGTACTTATTGTTCAGAGCTTTGGGGTTTCACAAAGAATTAATCCCTTCAATAGTAGTAGAACAGACATTCTGTAGCACTATGGTGCTATAGAATATTCTATTTTGATGTTCCACCAGTCTACTACCTATAATGTTTTCGAATCGCCTAAGACTAATGGTATTGCTAATACCCGAAGTTGCTACCCATTCTGCACATGTTCAAATGAAGGTGTTATGAATTGTGATGGTGCTATCGAAAGTTTGACAGGATACACATATGGGTGCTACCAAAATTTTGATAGGATATACAGGAGGGTGCTACCGAAATTCTGGCAGAAACCGAATTCTACACAAAGACACATCAGGATGGGGCTACCAAAATTCTCTATGGAAATTTTGGTAGAGACTAAATTTTGCATAGAAGACATGAAGGCTTGGCGCTACCTTTTCTACTTTCCTATTTTTGAGGTTGCACTACAGTTTCACATGAAATTTGGTAAAGGCACTACAAAGTGCGCTACTCAGAGCACTACCAAATGATGCTACCAACAGATACCAGGAATCAAGGAGAGTCAAGCTAGCATATTTATGAATAACTGCTGATGGGGATAATTGCAGAGACAACAGTTGTTAGCGTGATAACATCCACATGCCCCTGAAGGACACTTGGAAAGAAAGGAGTTGCGCACCAAAGGGGGATCAAGTCAGTTCAAATATTGGTTGCATCGGTGACCAAATTTTTCCCATTTTATAGCATAAGTTGTTAGTTAAGTTGTTAGATGAAATAACTTCTTAGAGATTTTCATGGGAAGAAGGCCAACTCGCACCCCCAGTTGTTGCCTCCTTTTTTGTTATAAATAGATAGATGAAATGATTTAGTGGGTTCAAATGGTTGATCTAAGCTCCCTCATGCTGTAATATTTTGATGAAGTTACTGTGAATTGGTTATGTACTTGATTTGAGACATCTTGGTTAATAGAAATCAACTTGGTATTCCAACTTATTTTCTTTTGATGCTAAAGTGTTCATGCTTTGAATGATTCACATGAATGTTTTTGGTGATATTATGATGTATGTTTGATTATAATATTATAATGATGTTTATTTAGTGTCCTTAAACTTTGAACTCGAGAATATCTTTTGTTAAGAGTTTTTATTCCTTAGGTTGTCTGCAGACCTGATGTTTACAGCTATCTCTACATTTCTCTCACTGAAGTCTTCTATCTATTCACATTTACTCCCACTTACTAATTGAAGTTAGCCAAGACCTTAATTTCTCGTGCATTCTATCCCTGATTTCTGAGTTGGAACATTATCGTCTTGAGTCTTATCCATTTGACCCCTCAAAAAACTCTTTTACATTTACATATAACCTGATGGGTACTGGGCTTGCCTTCCATGCAATCTGAATATGATTCTTAGTGCTAACACCTTGGATTATGTTGGACTTATGACTTCCAAAAATCAACTTGATAGTGTCACAAATATGCTTGTTGATTTAATAAAAACATTTCTTCATAAATCTAAGATTAATATTCTGCAGGAAATCTTGGCCCCTAGAAACCCTAGGGCCAAAAACTCAAAATTATTGGAATTTAATTTTAAGAGATTCTGGAGATGTGTTGGAGAAGGCCGTACTCTTCTATGTCAAATATATCCCCAAAATCCAAGTATTAAGGGCTAGAATGCCATAGAAAGGAGGGTCGTACGGATTTTTCTGGAAACCCTAGGAGGGTCATACGGTTCTATAAAAGTGAGAGGAGACTTGGTAGATGCTTGTGCAATGGGTTCTTTCAAGACCTGCACTCTGATACCATGTTGATTTTTCAATGAGCAAGGTTAAGCATGAATTTCATTCCATTTTTAGCATTTAAACATAACCATTAATGTTGCAGCAACCAAGATCACAAGAAGAAGCATCATGCACAAGAACACAAGAAGTACCATGGGAAACCCTTCTCAACAAGGGAATAAAACCAAACCAAATCCTTTTCTATATTCTTCAAGAGAAAGACCTTCATAACTAATAAAAACTAGCACACAAGAGGGTGCTCAAACCCTAGAATACTAGCGCCCAAGAGAGGTGCACACTTTTCCCAACGTGTACTTGTTGAAATTTCCAAACTCACCTGAAAGATATGATTCCTCAATGGGGAATTTACATTTACTTATACTAGATTGAACCTTTCAACAAAAGTGTCTATTTGCACAATAGGACCGACCTCACTAGCTCATAATATAATTAATATTAACCAGATTAATAGTCTTTTACATTAATTACCAGTCACATTAAGGTGGGGCTGACCTGTACCCTTTATATAACAATTAGGGTTACAGGTAGGTATAACTCTTGAACAATATAGCAATGGATCTTATACACCCACTAGTGCTCAGCTACTAGGGGCACATCCATAGGGATTTCCATATCTCTGACTCACTGCAATACACATAAGAACCACTTCTTCACTAGTTCTCAGCCACTAGGATCACGTTCACCTATGCTCATCCACAAGCATGTCCACTCAACAAATCTTATTCCCCACTGCATTACACATGAGAGTCATCTAGAGTTTCTCGTCAACTCTTCTACTCAGAGGAGGATAAAACATCATCTTCATTTATGTTCTCATGACTATGCACCCAACGCTTTGGGATTCCACACATTCACCTTGTGCTCAGCCATAGGCACGTCCAACTCTACAGATCTCCTTTCTCACTACGTTACACAAGAGAATCATCTGGAGCTCTTCTCAACTCTCTATAAGGAGGAGGTCATCTCTACGTTCCATCTCTCTATTAGATATGAACCAAACAACCCTCTTAGGGGCTTTCTCTTAGGTTTGTAAGTTGGATAATATCTCCCATAGTTGCAATGATCAAGATATCTCAGGTTTGTAAGCTGGAGAATGTCTCACATAGTTGCAATAATCAACAATCCCTCTCAGCTAGGGAGGCATTATTCATCATGCCAATTCTCACATTGATGTACTTTGAACTTTGTCTTGGCTAGAGTCATCAACACTCCCTCTCAACTAGGGAGGCATTCTTCACCAAGTTAGTTTGGTGAAGATGTCTATAATCTGCTCATGTGTACGAAGGTACTGCATGTGTACAATTTTCTTCTACATCATATCACTAATATAAGGATACTTCATCTCATCATTTTTCGATCCATCAAGAAACACTGGGTTCTCAAGGATATTTACATACGGCTCTCGGTTATCATCATAGGATCCATCTCATGGTCAAGTAAATCTGTCATAAGCTTGTGAAGCCACATTGCTTCGCACACTTGATGATATATGCTATGCCTCTGTGGTACTCAAGGTCACAGATTTTTGTTTCCTGCTGCATCAGGAAACCATGGAAAATTTCATGATAGAATAATAACCAGATGTGATCTTCCAGTCCATTGTAATTTATGCTCAATCTGAATCGACATATCATGCAAACTCAAGTTCACACTGGAGGCATATCTCCGGCCATATCCAATTGTACCTCGTATATATTTCAATACATGTTTTTTTTTTTTTTGTCTAGTGAGTCTGTCTTGGTTGACTCATGAAATGACTAAGCACATTCACTGCATGGCATAAATCAAATATGGTGTTAACTAGATACATCAGTGATCCAATCAATTGTGGATCATTCTTGTATGAATCATCATCAATCTTTTTCTTTAAATCTATCATGATGGATTTTTCATTCTATCATACTGAACTTCTTTAACATTTTCATTGTATATTTCCCTTGACCCAAGAAGTAGTGCATCATACAAATATTCTTCATCTCAAATTCAGAAGTCAGGGATTAATTGTATCCAACAACAAGGATTTCTAAATAAGTCATCAAAATCAGGCTCTCATCACCAACACTATAATAATATGGGTTTTGGATCAGCAATAATTTTTGCTAAGATTTAAAATCATAAAGAATCCATTCATCTGATATTGTTTCCAACTCATGGATGGTAGTATAGATGGAAATGTAATGGTCTCATTGAATCGAGTGTCTCATCATAGACAACTCCCTTCATTTGTGAGAGTCCTCTAGTTTTGTATTTCTTGACACTTCCTCTCAACTACACACTTTCTCTACTTGGAATTTTTCATAGACTTCCCTTTTGGTTTATGAATAATATCGTATACATCATTCTTTAATATATATTGGTATTCTTCTGTTATGGCTTATTTCCATATTTATTTCTCCTTTTGTTTCTTCAATGAAATGGCTCATGACTGAAGGATAGTTTTCAAAACTCTTTTTCTTTCTCAAGGTGTCCCTTGAGGGACTTGTGTGTGTCTCTATCTTCTAGAATATCTTTGTATATCATGGGCACGCCTTTATGCCCCACTGTAATATCTCTAGTTATATCAACTGGAGCAACTGGATTAATGTATGTCTTCCTCTAAATTGTTGAAGGGGAAGAAGGTAATGTCTCACTGTTAATATCCATCTGAGATTCTCTATGTTTGTTGAATGGGTATCTCTTCTTTAAGGACAACATATCTACTTGTTTCACATAATAATAAATTAAATATGGTTTGGACTCCCGTACCAGGTATAATGGTCCAAGTCTTTGAGGGCTCCCATACTAGGGATAATATTCTTCATTTATTCAAAAATGCAATCAACTATAAAATTAGAAATCAATTGATTTACCTGGTTTGTAGTCATCCTTTAGTTTTAGAGGAATTACTTATCCTCTCTCTTTTATTCATTCTTTTGAGGTGGATCTGGATCAATTTCAGTGGTAGAAGCATATTGTCTTCCCTTCTTCCTGGTTGGACATTTTCTTGCATAGTGTCCATATTTGTCACATATGAAGCACTGAATTTCTAAAACATCTCTTCTTTGATAACCTGGATTTGATGAAGACTTTTCATCTTTAAATTTTTTCTTGAAATTTATTTTGAATTTTCCTCCTTTCTTTGTATGAAGTGCAAGAGCATGATTTTCTTCTAAGGAATCTTCCACTCCTCTATTTCTAAGTCCAAGTTCTTCTTGAGTACAATCTATCCACAGATGATCAAAGGTTGGTAGAGCTTCTCTTCCACTGATACTCTGAAGAAAAGGCTCCCATGTTTTTGGAAGGTTGTTGAGAGTGGTTAAGACAAGTTCTCTATCAGACATGATTTCTCCAATGGTCTCTAGTTGTTTTTTAATATCTGATATCTTCATAAAGAAGATAGCAACTGTGTCACCTTTCATCGTCTTGGTAATTTGAAGTTGGCTCTTCAAGGTAAGAGCTCTGAGGGTGTTGTCACTTTCAAATATTTATTTTAATTCTTCATACATATCATAAGTTGTATTCGGGATGGAAATACGAGGTAAGAGATGATCTCTTACTGAGTAGATGATTAATTTTCTTTCTTTGACATCTTCCTTTCTTATCTTCTTCTCTACATCTATAAATGTGTCTGGTAAGGTTTTATTATCACATTCAAGAGGTCATATTCTTCAAGGGTGACCTAAATCCTTGATTTTCAGAAGCTGAAGTTGCTTGCTCCATCAAGCCTATCTTCTACTAAGGCTATGTTCTTCATTTCTTTGGTTTCTTCAAACTCTCGCAAACTAGATTTTGAAAACCTGATGATTAGGTTGAATTAGTAACCTTGGGTTATGTTGGGCTTATGCTTGTTGGTTTAAGAAAAATGTTTCTTCAGAAATCTAAGATTAAGATTCTGCAGGAAATTTTGGCACCCTGGAAACCCTAGGGCCAAAAACGCATAATTCTCGGAATTTGATTTTAAGAGCTTCTGGAGATGATTTGGAGGAGGCTATACTATTCTATGCTAAGGATATCCCCAACTTCCAAGTATTAAGGTCTATAAAACCACAAAAAGGAGGGTCGTACAAATTTTTCTGGAAACCCTAGGAGGGTCATAGGGTTCTACAAAAGTGAGAGGAGACTTGGTAGATTCTTGTGCAATAGGTTCTTTCAAGACCTACGCTCTAATACCATGTTGATTTTTCAATGATAAAGGTTAATCATGAAGTTCATTCAATTTTTATCATTTAACCATAAGCATTAATGTTGCAGCAACCAAGATCACGAGAAGAAGCACCATGCACAAGAACACAAGAAGTATCCTGGGAAACCCTTCTCAACAAGGGAAGAAAACCCATCCAAATCCTTTACTATATTCTTCAAGATAAATACCTTCACCACCAAGAAAAACTAGCACACAATAGGGTGCTCAAACCCTATAAGACTAGTGCCCAAGAGAGGTGCGCACTTTTCCCAAGAAGGTGTACTTGTTGAAATTTCCAAACTCACCTAAAAGATATGATTCCTCAATGGGGAATTTACCTTTACTTATACTAGAATGAAACTGTCAACATAAGTGTCTATTGGAACAACAGGGCCTACCTCACTGTTAAGAACCAAATATCAATATAGCATAGAAAATCCTCAGAAAAAGTACTCAACGCCTTGAAAAAGAGAGAATTTCAGATAATAAGCCTCTTCGAGGGGGCAACCTCCTTTTACCCCACTTAAATGTTCAAGTA
>JASDQU010680970.1:11238-23684 GCA_032191745.1 Picea mariana
CATTGCCCAACATGATCTTCTTGACACGAAATATGATATAATCAAGTCTTGTTTGGATTGTTTTGAACTCCCTTTATTTTGGTCTTTAGGAAGGCCATCCCCAACATACTGTTGAGTTCTAAAACCCTCCCATGTCATCAAAATACATCTCTAGGAGATTAGGTTGAATTTCACCCAATGTAAGAAACATTACAAAAAAATCAGCATTGACCCCTTTCATTGGTCACTGTGCAAGTCCATGTGAGTCAGGTCTTGCACAAAATGTAGAATGGATTTTGATGAATTATTAAAAACATGGTGATTGTACCATATATTTATTAGAATAAGATTTTCACTAAACCCTCATGAGTTCATATGCCTAGTCTACGAAGTACGCAAGTGCTAAATATAAACAATACATTAGTGACATATACCTTTCACATGTGACAAAGATACCATCCAAATAGAATGTCTTGTGATTTGTTCCCCCATTCATAACTCATATTCCTTAGATATAGCTAGTTTATGGTCCAAGTGCCTATAGTTCTCCCTTGAATCATGTTTTGGGTGAGGAGAATTATCCCTCATGCATCAAACCAATAATTAGACTTGTAAACCACTCTTGGGATTTAGAGTCTAAGCCCCTTGTTTTCAACCTTGAAATATGTCTTTGGTTAGGAGTCTCATCCTTGGTGTACCAAAACTTGGATTCAAGGTAATTATATCACACTCATGAGATAAATATTCCTTTCAAAGAACTTGTTTAGGGCTTGAGCATTGTTGAGGACCTAATCACCTAAGTTTTAACTGGGTATGATGTTATGGGCTAGAAAATCTATTGTTGGTTCTTAAAACCTTAGAATCAATCCCATATGCCACTCACTAGAAAAACATTCCTTATGGAGGTGTTATTTCAGGTCAAGTCCCCATGATTTTCTTGTGAGACTTAAGCATATTATATAGGGCCTAAGATCCTACGTTTTTTTCATTAATCAAGTCTTTGATGAAGATACACATCTCTAGTGTGTCAATTCTATAAATCAAGCCAATATGTGACTTATAGGAATAATAATCCTTTAGTAAGGCCTTTTTCATGATTAGGAGACCATAGATAACCCACATTCCCTAGAAGTAAGCTATAATGTTTAATGCAATGGATTTTTTCCATGAACCATGTCTTTGGTGGTTTTATCCATCATTCATGTGCTAAAACTTTGAATTGGTCTTGTATCCAATTCTTAGGAAACATTAGGTGGGAAACAACTTTGTCTAGAGGTATTCTCACATGCTCTAAGGTCTTAACATGACCATATGTCTTAGATAAGGAATTTAGGGCCCAAGCCCCTTTGTTTTAATACTAAATCATTTATTTGTCCATGAGACCCATCCTTAGTGTTTTGAACTAGATAATCGATCTTGTGTCCCACTCTTTGGGAACATATCACTTCCAAAGGGATTGTGTCATGGTCCATGGATTTATGCATGGTCTAGATGTCATAGAAGTTTTTTTTTGTCCTTGAAAGATGCTCTAGGTTAGGAGACTCATGGGGAAAAAGATACCTTATGGAGGGAATGTATCATTATTTGAGAATATGTGCACGACCCATGAGCCATATAAGCATTCTTAGTGCCTAAGAATCTATTTTATTTTCCTCAAACAATGTCATAGTATAGGAGGCATGTGTTGGTGGGCCAATCCTTAGAATTAAGCTCATATCTCACTTTTGGGCCAAGATTCCTACTATAGTGCACATGTTGTGGTCTGAGGCATTTTCATGGATAATGAGCCATAAAATTAGTGAGCAGGGCCTAAGATCATAGGTTTCTGCCACACACCATGTCCTAAAAGTAGTAAATAGTTCCTAAGGTACTAATTTCCATCCTTGAAGCATGTCTTGGGTTAGGAGACACACCCTTGATGTGTCAAACATTTGAATCAGGGCCATACCCTAGTCCTAAGATAAAGATTTCATACAAAGTGAATGCCTCATGTTCTTCCTCTTCCTATTATCCCTCATTCCCCTCTTCCTTTTCTCTTTCTCTCCCACTATAGTCCCATAAGTTCCCTAAATTTTATAGGAAAATTTCCTACCACTATAGTCAAATCGATTTTAAATATTTTTTCCTGATGATTCTCTTGTTGAGTAAAAGGAACATGCCATGGATGAAATGGATATAGCATTTCTCTTCCACCCTTGTTAAATGTATGTAGAAATAAAGGGATATAGCATCTAAAGTATTCATCCCAATAATGTTGTTGATGTTAGTGGTAACATCAGATAGGTACTTCTGCATTGGCATGTGTCTAGCATGTGGAAGCCATCAAGACTTAGGAGTTTTCACTTTAGTAAAGTAATTATTGAAGTGAATGAAAATTAATAGTTAACATGAGTTTAATTAAGTTAATGCCAAAATTTTTGGCATTAGTGATTTAAGTGAAAATTAAATTAATTTCTAGCCATTATATCTAAAGTGAAGGTGAGATTTGATCTTAGCCTTGATCACTCTGGAGATCTAGAGTTTTGGATTTAAGGTAAAATCAATTTATAAAAGGAAGCCTATGTGAGAGGAGGAATATACTTTGGGAGGAAGTCACTTGTGTCGGGGGAGTTGACATTGAGACCTTGGTGAGAGACCAAGGTGAGGATCTTTGGTGAGATTCCAAGATAAAGAGACCCTTGGTGAGAGACCAAGGTGGGGACCTCTTGTTATAGTAAGATTTGCCTCACCATTGCTATCTTTCATAGAGGGCCTTTTTCCATTTCCCTATGCAGACTTGTCATCCCTTTTTGATGAATCCAGAGATGAAAATACATATTTTTCCACATATACGCGCCCTATATACTATACAACATGCGTATACATAGCCCGCTCCACTGCAACCTGCACACATCGGGATTTGTGCTAGAAAATACAAAAATGAAGTCGGGTTTCCATGTCACGACATGAGATATCCGATCCTCGACCTTCCATTTACTGGAAATGTTTCGAATCGTCCCTTTAGTTGCACTTTGAAGGCTATAAGAACACAATTCTAAGCTATGGAAAAGAGGATAAATCATTCAACTTTGAGAGAAAAGTTACTTTGGAGAAATTACTTCATATTGAGTCTGCATCCCTTTGTCCCTCAAGTCTGAACACAGTGTTTAGCCCCCAAGCTCTTTCCCTATTGTTGAGAGAACCTCATTGTCTCTTTTATATGAGCTTGCCTTTGGTGGAGGATTGAAGTGGTGGAGGACCGGTTGGAAGGAAATTGGTTTCTTGGTTTCGAACCATGCCGACACGGAAGTCTGTAATTTTTTCTCTTCTGCTGATCATTTATTAATAGAAATACTCCTTTCCTGTCCAATTGGTATTGTGCAAATATATGATTATTATCCATGGGCATACTTGTAATGTTTATTAATGGATTATGCTATCTAATGTGCTAACCCCTTTATATTATCACTATATACTTGCTTTGCTTGTTTGTTGAGAACTTGTTGCAGGTACAAAGATTTGGGTCAAAGTACTTAATGGTGGAACATCATCAAATGTTGGAACGAGGTAGGATTCTTTCTTATCTCGCTTGCACATTGGTTTATATAGCATATGTTGGAATTGAGTAGATTTCTGCAGTCATACCTATTTGTTGTGGTTTACCTTGGCAATAAAGAGTTTTTCCCTAGTAACAGAATTGGCGACTCCACTGGGGAAAGATATTCTTTCTAAGGGTTGAAGTACTTTTTCTCCTTGCATTGCTCTTTTTCCTTTGTGTTTCTTGTCGTATCACTGCTTGACAGATTTTGTTCATTATGGGTCTGATTTTTTAGCATTTTTACCCTTGCCTGGCCTTGTTTTCAAGCCTGTATGCACCGTATTGCCTTGACAGTTGCGTACACATGCTTGCTGTCTCACTACGAGCTGTGTATATACACTCTATTTCTCTGAACAATCGTGTACAACTTATTTCCTTGCTTGGTTGCTTGGTTTGGTGGTTGTTGGGTGGGATTTGATGATTGTTGAGCCTTCTTAGGTCTCTGAAGTGCCTGTTGAGATTCTTTGGGTTGACAGGAAACCTGTTTGGAGTTGAATTTTTGGGTGTGGTCTTTCTCATCATTTTTCATTTTAGATTTTTCCTTGAACTGTGGGTTGTTGCTTGGTTGCTTGGTATTCTACTTGAGTCATTCCATTTATACATAGTAGAATTTATATACCAGGATTGCTTTTTAGTCCATGCATTTTCTCTTTAATATATTGAAAATACAAAAAAATAGGCATTTAACATTGCTTGGCATTTTTGTCTTCTGAATCTTTATCATTAGCTTAGTGCATTTAGTGAAAGATTTCATTTTACTTCTGAATTGCAGAGTTGAAATTGAAAATTGGACTGTTTTTATACACATATCATTCATTGAAAAATTAAAATTAGACTTTGCATTATATAATGAGTTTCACTTCCATACCCTTTTGAGTAATCACGACCAATAAAATTTACGCTTTAAACTAAAATTGATTAGTCACGATTTTATTTTTAGGGTGCATAAACTAGTCTAGGATTTAGTGACTTGGAATAGGATTTTGTGAGTAAACTTCTCCAAGGCAATTAAATCAACATATGTGTCTGAGACAAGGAGTTGAGAAGTCCATAGTATAATTGGTAAGATTAGGAGGCTCCACTCACACCGGAGTTAATCATGAGGTCACGTGAAGTTAGTTGAAGGGATAACCCCCCGATACTCGCCTAGCGTCAGATATATTTTTGTGGCTTTATTCATATTTGGGGATCTNCTCTTTTTCCTTTGTGTTTCTTGTCGTATCACTGCTTGACAGATTTTGTTCATTATGGGTCTGATTTTTTAGCCTTTTTACCCTTGCCTGGCCTTGTTTTCAAGCCTGTACGCACCGTATTGCCTTGACAGTCGCGTACACATGCTTGCTGTCTCACTGCGAGTTGTGTATATACACTCTATTTCTCTGAACAATCGCGTACACCTTATTTCCTTGCTTGGTTGCTTGGTTTGGTGGTTGTTGTGTGGGATTTGATGATTGTTGAGCCTTCTTAGGTCTCTGAAGTGCCTGTTGAGATTCTTTGGGTTGACAGGAAACCTGTTTGGAGTTGAGTTTTTGGGTGTGGTCTTTCTCATCATTTTTCATTTTAGATTTTTCCTTGAACTGTGGGTTGTTGCTTGGTTGCTTGGTATTTTGCTTGAGTCATTCCATTTATACACAGTAGAATTTATATACCAGGATTGCTTTTTAGTCCATGCATTTTCTCTTTAATATATTGAAAATACAAAAAAATAGGCATTTAACATTGCTTGGCATTTTTGTCTTCTGAATCTTTATCATTAGCTTAGTGCATTTAGTGAAAGATTTCATTTTACTTATGAATTGCAGAGTTGAAATTGAAAATTGGACTATTTTTATACACATATCATTCATTGAAAAATTAAAATTAGACTTTGCATTATATAATGAGTTTCACTTCCATACCCTTTTGAGTAATCACGACCAATAAAATTTACGCTTTAAACTAAAATTGATTAGTCACGATTTTATTTTTAGGGTGCACAAACTAGTCTAGGATTTAGTGACTTGGAATAGGATTTTGTGAGTAAACTTCTCCAAGGCAATTAAATCAACATATGTGTCTGAGACAAGGAGTTGAGAAGTCCATAGTATAATTGGTAAGATCAGGAGGCTCCACTCACACCGGAGTTAATCATGAGGTCACGTGAAGTTAGTTGAAGGGATAACCCCCCGATACTCGCCTAGCGTCAAAGATATTTCTGTGGATTTATTCATATTTGGGGATCTTCCTAGTATCTATACCTCTATGAGAGGCAGTTCTTTCAAGGTTTCAGGATTTTCTACCCTGCCCATACGGTAATCCAGAATTACGATTGCTCGCATGTGCATCAATTCTACAGTGGTTTATTAGTTGCTTGACTTATGTATCTCATATGTTACTTGCAGAGGTTATTCTTCTTGTACCCTGGGTCAGATAGGGGTCGGAAAACACACAACCTTTATTGAAGATTACCTCTCCAGGGGGATCCGTCTGACTGGTTGTTAATCCCACGAGGGCCCCTATAAATGATTCTATTACCTCCAAAATTTAGCAAGGAGTCTCAGGTCCCTCTTAGACGAGACATACCTTCTTTAGCGAGGGAGGTCACTCAACCACTTTAGCTCATTTGCATGCATATTGGCTGTTTGACTTTTTGGTATGCTCTTTGATTACTAGTTAGCCTTAAGAGTTTATACTGAGTTCTCTTTATCATGGATAGTGGGGTTCCTTTGGCCTCCTCATTTACTGCTACCCCCCCCATGATGTTCATGGGGGAAAATCCATCAATTGTTTATAATGGTATGCATAATTATGGTACTCAGTCAATGCCTTGGGTCTATGATCATTTTTCTCATGGTATTTCTGATATGTCTTTGCACTTTCCATCCTCTATCTCGCCTCCTTATGCGAATACAAGTTTTGGTTATGGGGGCATGATACCTCCTTATTATCCCTCTCTGTTTGGTGGGAGTCATATCCTTCAAACACCTCTTACGGTAGGAGGTTGGAATATTCCTTCCTATGATTCCACTATGTGAGAAGTAAGTGCACAATTAAGAAATCATTCTACTTGTTACAATCCGTCCACTTATCCTTCTTCCACTATGTCGGTTCCTACAAACACTTTTCCCATAGCATACCTCCGTCTTCCCTCTGGTGTTTCATTCGGGGGGGATTATTTTTATAGTATGGGCAACCCCCCTCACGAAGTTCCTTCGTTTGGGGAAAACATATATCCTCACATGAGTAACCCTTGTCATGTCGCTTTCTCTTCACAAGCGGCTTCCTCAATGTCGATGCGCTTACAACCCTTTATGTATCAGTATGGAGGAGGATACTATCCTTCAAACATGGACATGGTGTAAACAAGGATCCTTCCTGGCCTGCAATTCCTCAAAACTAATCTTTTCTTGTGTTGGGCTCTAAATATGTCTAAAAACAACGTTAGTTTAACATTAATTTATCAACCCGAGGATTCATCTTTTATCTCAAAGAATATCAACAAAGTCTATGCAGATAGCTCATAGAGTCTAAAATCGTGTAGTGAAAGCAAATTTGAGTTTATCAACAATCAAGTTCCTCAAACATTCATTAAAGATTCTGGGAATTGAAATCTAAAGCTGTGCAATGGAAAGGAACTAATTAATCTATTGAATTCATTTTAAGAGCAGAAATTGAATCTAAATAAAGACTTGCAGAAATGACTATTATTATGAATCCAATTGCTGGAAAGAAAAAGGAAAATTACTCTATTTATGGAAAGAAACAGAGACTACAATCTACTAAAAAAGAGACAACAATCGTACTTCTATTGAAAGGAACAACAACTATCTTCTAATGGAAAGTAACAACAAATGTGAACTAAGTAAAAGGAACAACAAATGTAAACTAAGTAAAAGGAACATCAAATGTGAACTTATGAGGAACTATCATGCATCAAATCTCAGTATGGGAATTGGAGAAGCAATCATCTAATGCTCAAGGAAATATCTATCTCTTGCAATTGACATAAAATCATCAACACATTGATGCATTCATTTAACTTCTGTAAAAGAGAATCGAATCACAAAACAAAAATTGAACTGATACAATTACAGGTCGAACAGTAGCTCCTTCAGACTTGGCCCTTGGTCCTTAGAAGAACTTCTATTTGAAATTCAGTATATAGAAATAGTAAAACCGCTCAACACTTTTATTAATTTCATAGCTAGTACAACATTTTACAAAAACTGCTAACGCATGGCAATTCTAAGTTCTGAGTTCTTGGATGCAATTCTTCTATATCTTTTCAAGATCTATTTACCCCTTATATATTACAATAATCTGGGTAAATTAAGATATCCTGAGGATCGAGAGATCCTCAAGATTGCTTTACTATTATAAAGTTACAATATAAGAAACTCGATCATCTTCAAAACTGCCTTGCGCCATAAAGTCTTCAACCTCCAATAGATTGTGTATCTTCAAGATTTCCTTTGCTATCTTGGGTTTGACAATATTTAACCAATCCTATAATAAAACTAGACAATTCCAATCATATTTTAGGATTTATGTAATCTAACTTCAACAATAACGCTAAAGAGTATATTATTCATTTTCTATTCTATTTTCTCCTAAATAATCGAAAAGTCAATCAAGATGATATCATGAAATGTGGGAAAAAGGAAGATATTTATAGCTTTTTCATAACCTAACATACCCCCCAGCTTACCTTCTTGCATGTCCTCATGCAAGCCGAGATCTTACATGTAAAGTAGTAATGCTATAAGGTGGAAAGGTTGGTTCACCAGGCCTTCTGAACCCATTACTTCTTTTGAGTTTTCCAAAAGCAGCATCCTCCCTTTTCTTGTTAATTTGATAATATTTTTGGTAACCTTTTGGAGGGAACCAGATGATAGGGGGATTATATCTACACCCAATCCAAGCAGGCCCTTCCTCTTGGAGCAATCTAGAATACCTCTCTATTATGTAGGTAGCTGCAAAGAAATTCCTGTACCCAAAGGGTTCCCTACTCTTTACTTCACTGGAGGATGCATCCCATATCAGTTTAGAAGTAGCAAGAGCTTCCTCCTTAAGCTCCCTAAAATGAGTGATACCTGAATGTATAACCTGTAGATGGATAGGGGATAAGGAGTCTACGACCCCCCCTCTTTTCATAAAGGTTTTATGTCACACAATGGATGGAAAGGACTTTGTAGGTTCTCCCCTAACCCAGAGATCTAGCCCAGCTTCCCTCTTTAGGAAGGTTTTATGAGCTTTACCCCATCTGACTTGGTTATGAGTAAATGACAGAAATGCCTGAAACTGTATGTCACCTATGAATGGGCCAGGGTTATCTTCCCTATTTTATTCTAGAATGAAATTATGAAAGTACAATTCACACAAAAAGTATTGTACCTTTTCATCCTGCTCTCTGAAACATGAAATAAACTGAGGTACAATGGCAAATGAAATAGGTTTATCTGCTTTGATGGACTTCACTCTTAACAACAGATATTGTTCCAGCAAGAATAAAGTGTAATTGGTGGCAGGGGCTCTGCAATTAATAGCATCAGAGTAGACATCACATATTTCTTTGATTTGCTCCAAAGATTTTTCTAATTGGGTTTGCACCTTTTTTATCTTCCCTTGGGCTCTGGTGAGTGCAGCATAGGTTTCACTCTCTGTTGATGTCATGTCCTTTAGTTGTTTAACAATATTTTGATGTTCAGTCGTAGTGACCATCTCATCTTGGTTTTGAGCCAATGCTCGTTGGGGTTGTCCTAGCTCTTCCTTTAGTTTATCAATGGTGACACCTTGTGCTTGAGATTGGGATGCTTGGTATTCCTCCATAGTGCCCATCTCTTCCCTGGATTGAGTTAATGCTTACTGGACCTGTGTAAGTTCTGCTTCTAGTCTGTCCACAATAACACTCTGTTTATGGGACTAGAGTGCTTGGTGCTATGCTATAGTTAGTAATTCATTTCTGTTTTGAGCCAGGGTTTGTTGAGACTGGATCAATTCTTCCTCCAATCTCCTGATGGTAGCATTCTTCTCAAGGAGTTGAGCTATTTCCTCTAATACCGGGGTGTCTGTCTGCACCTTAGCATCAATTGTTTCTGTAGCTATCATATTTTTCTGTGTTTCTACAGGAATTACTTCCTCGTTCTGAGCTACTGTTTCTTCTACTACTATTTCTTCAAGGTCTGTTTGTATCCCTACAAAATTTGTACTGACTGCTTCTTTAGGAAGAGGGTTTCTTCCTTGCACTCTGGCCCTTTTATTCTTGTTTCTTCTATGGGCCTTATCTGCTTGTTCTATTTGTTTCCTCAATTCCTTAATAATTTCCTTGAGTTTACCCACCTTCTACTTCAATACTTCAGCCATCTTAGCCTTTTTCTTCAACAATTTGTTTTCCTTTTTTAACTTTCTATTTTTCTTATGGCTCTTGGCTGATTTTTGTTTATGAGAGGTCTCAAGGTCTTCTTCATTCTAGCCAGCAGATGGTTGTTTCTCTATTCCTTCCAAATGTTCTATTTGTCCAAGAGGGCTTCTTATTTCAAGATGAGGTTCTTCCTGTGTCGTGTCCTCTGGAAAAGACATTTCAATATCAGGAAAATCTTCAGCTAGTTTTGAAGAGGAGGCTTGTTCTGGGCATTTTTTTGTATTATTTGTGCCTCTGTCAATTGAGGTTCCCAAGCTTCCCAGAACCTAGGCTATTTCTACATCATATCTCTTCAAAAAAAATTATATCGGATGCTCTAATGCCGGTTGGGTGTCTTCCTGATCATTCCTTGGTGAGGTCTATTCTACTTGCTCAATTTCTTGAACATTCTCTTGTCGATACTGTTCTATAGAATTCTAAATTTCTTTAGGTTGTTTTGTTGTACCCTGAATTGCTTCAGTTTTTTCCTGAATTCGTCTGCTTCTTCTCCTTATCTGAATGATGGGTTTAGGGACAATTGTTGTTCTCTTCCTCTTTTTCATTAATGCCTGTGTTTGTGAGGTATGGGCCTCTTTGGTTTGGGCAGGGTCTGCCTCAGCTTCGGTTTGAGGAGATGGGATTTCTCTTTGGGCAATAGTCTCCTCTGCCTGTCTATCTTCAATTTTCTGTGGTGGTTCTTCATGGCATAATTCAGGCTGCTCCAATTGTGGAGGTATATTGGCCTCAATCAGGTTATCCCAGGTCAATTGAGTTTGACTCGATGCTTTATTTGTTATTAGTTTAACTAATCTATGGTGACTAATAACAATAACATGGTCCTTGGATTTTTGTGTTCTTAAAGAAACCTCATGTAATATGGCATTCAAAAAGAAAGGTAGATTAAGTACTAACCGTTGTTTTAAAGCTACCAGCAGTTTGAGGTGGTGAGGTCGAATTATGCCATATCGTCCATCACAGGTGATGTACCACTGAATTATCCCTGCCAGTTCCTTCCATGGTTCTCTGAGGGTACTAAGATTAAGTCCCTTTCCCTTCTTATCCAATTCTTCCCCAGGGTCTGTGAAAGTTTCCACAGCTTCCTTCAGTGTTGTGTATCTTCCTATCCATTGAATGCCCATGGTAGGGAGGTCTGTGACCTCTGCTAATATTTTTGGGGTGACTGAGATTTGCATGCCTTGCACCATAGAGATTTCTCCCTGTAGTTTCTGAAATAAGTCAAGCACGACATTCGTGTTGTATCCTTGCAGACGGTTGAAGTACTCCATCCACCCCAGCCGATGCAGGATGTCTCTTGCCTGCTCTATAACCTGTAGTAAAGTTAGTTCCCTGTGCACACCTCTGCCACCCATTTTGTGAGAAAATGTGGATGACTATCGTTCCTGGTAGCAGACTTGGTTAGACCAGCTTGGAGGAAAAATTATCGAAAATAGCAAATATCATAGACATAAAATGTTTACAAATGTGGGTATTTATTACAATCGTTAATATCTTTATTGAGAAGCGTATCAAGCATCCACTCCCCTCATTAATATGAAGGTTGACCTTGACCGTCAGTGTAGGGGAAAGTAATGAGTGTAGTTATTGATGGTGAGAAGTAATGATTGTACTACTACCGCCAATGGGGATCAATGATTTATTTTCAAACAACATATTTTAACGGTAATCATTAAATGTTAGTCCTCTTTTGTGGAATTGAAATATACCTATACTCAAAAGAATGCTTTTAAGGATACATACACCGAATAAATTAAATCTATTCATTTAAATAATATCCCACATATCATAATGTTGTTACTTTTCCGTTTTATTGAATACAACCGAAATGATAGCTGCGTTATTGAGTGAAGGAAATCTAGAGACACACAGAAACTTGGCATTTAAGGTAAAATTCCATACCACAGGCAGAGCCACTATTGCCAGCAGGTGCTCATAGCCTCAACAGGGTTTCCTTTTAACCCTTAGATGAGCCTGTATCCTTGATAATTATTTTAATCGTCTTTTCCAAAAAGACCATTATCCTAGTTTGGTAGCTAGATAGTGATAATGCCACTCACTAGATTGTAACTTAGGTGAATAAGCCAGCTCGTGATGAGACCCCTTGTCCTTTGACTAGAAAATGTCAAAGGCCATTGCCTTGGTGTGGTAGCCATAGTGAGAATGTCACTTAGGTTATTATCCTATGATCATGGTAGGTTGGCTCGTGATGAGACCCCCTATTCTTTTTGAATTTTTTTATTTTTTTATTTTTATTATTAAGTTTTTCCTGAAAAAAAGACCATTATCCTGGTTTGGTATCCGGATGATGATAATGCCACTCACTAGAATGTAACTTAAGTGAACAAGTCAACTCGTGATGAGACCTCTTGTCCTTTGACAAAATAAAATGTCAAAGGCCATTGCCCTGGTGTGGTAGCCATAGTGGGAATGTCACTTAGGTTAGTATCCAATGATCATGGTAGGTTGGATCATGATGAGACCCCCTATTCTTTG
>JASDQU010680970.1:32146-43110 GCA_032191745.1 Picea mariana
AGGCCTTCTTATTTTAATTTGGATTGAAGGGGCCAACGAAGTCTAGTGCCCATCTCTCAAATGGTTCCTCAACTACTTGTGATTTCAAAGGCATTTCATCATCTTGACTTGGTTTTCCCATCCGTTGACAACTATCGCAGGTCTAGACATATTTCTTCACGTCTCTGAATATTGAGGGCCAATAATAGCCCATTTGCAAAATTTTGTGTCCAGTCCTACAATCTGCAAAATTCCCACCATAGGGCTCATCATGTCCAGCCTTTAGTATGTCGTAGATTTCATCATCTCATACGCATCTACGGATCTGGAGATCAACTCCTGTATGGAAGATATATCCGCTGATCCAGGCAAATCGTGTGCTACACTGGACGATCAGTTTTCTTTCCCTAGATGAAAGATGAGCTGGTAATCTTCCCGCTACCAGGTAATTTTCCACATCAACGTACCAAGGTGGATTTGTAGTAATGACAAACAAATGATCGTCTGGAAATCGATCTTCGACTGTTAAGGAGTCGTATGTTTTGGGTATGAGGGATAGGAAGTCCACGACAAGATTTTCTCTCCCGGGCCAATCTTTGATGGTGATATAAAATTCCTGCAATAGCAACAACCATTGAGTGACCCATCCATTAGTAATTGGTTTATTAGCTAGATATCTAATAACAGAATGATCAGTATACAGAACGATCGGATAGACTGTTATATAATGACGAAATTTATTGATGGCATCTATAACAGCTAAAAATTCTTTCTCTATTAATGTATAATTAAGTTCAGCTGGATTAAGATTCTTGCTAATAAAATAAATGGCGTAGGGTTTCTTGTCCTCCTCCTATCCAAGGATAGCACCTATGGCAATATCTGATGCATCGGTGGAGATGTGAAATGGTATTTTCCAATTTGGCCCCCTTAACACCTGTGCTGTCGAGATCAACTTCTTGAGTCCTGCAAATGCCACATCACACTTGTCAGATCACTAAAATTACACATTACCAGTCAAAGCATGTAAAGGTGCAGCGGTTCTTGCAAAATTTTCCATAAATCTACGATAGTATCTTGAAGTGCCAAGGAAACTGCGTACCTCAGTTTGTGTGTGTGGTGTAGGTAGATTAAGGATTACCTCTATTTTTGCTGGATCTACCCTAATTCCATTTGCAAAGATATAATTCCCTAGTACCACACCTTCTGTCATCATCATGTGACACTTTTCTTGGCTTAAACATAACCTGGTCGCAATGCACCACTCTAGTGTTTTCTCCAGGTTATTTAGTGCTTGATTGAAGTCGTCGCCATAAGGAGTGAAATCATCCATATAGACTTCAAGTCCTTCATTTATCAGATCATCGAATATGCTCAGAATGGCCCTTTGAAAAGTGGCTAGAGCATTACAACATCCAAAGGGTAATACTCTGTATGCAAAAGTGCCCCAGGGGCATGTGAATGTAGTTTTATCTTGATCTTCTGGGGCAATCTGAATCTGATTGTACCCACTCAAACCATCTAGGAAAGAAATAATTTCTTTCCTACCAAAGTATCCAGGACCTGATCAATTAAAGGAAAAGGAAAGTGGTATTTTTGAGTGGCTTTTTTAAGTTCCCTGTAGTCAACACAAATTCTCCATTTCCCATTTTTCTTTGAGACGATCACTAATGGGGAAACCCACTGACTATCTGATATGGGATATATAAAATCTATGTCCAACAACTTTTGTAATTCTTATTTAAATATATCCCTGAGGTGAGGATTCAATCTTCTTTGTGGCCGTCGGATAGGCTGGGCATATTTTTCAACATAAATGTGGTGTGTGCAGAGTTGCGGATCAATACCTTTCATATCAGAATATTCCCATGCAAAAGCTTGCTGGTATTTGGAGAGGACTTGAGTTAGATTTTGTTGCTGTTGTCCATATAAATTGGCATTGATGTTTAGAGACCTCCCTGGTGCAATCTCGATGGGTTTGTTGTTATGAACGACTGTAGATGGAATTTGTTGTTCCATTAAATCTTCCAGAAGGTCTCCCTGTGCTTCACAGTCTAGAACAACTTGGAGCATTTGGCAGGTTGGGTTTCTCATGGTGGCTGTACTATTGATAAACCCACTGATTACATCATCCTCTAGTTGGTTTTTAAGTCTGAGGGATTCTTCCTTCGTAAGAGAGGCTCGTAAATCCCTCTCTTGGTATCGCGGTGGTGGAAATTATGGGTATACGAAAGTTGGACTTGGTTTAGCAGGAGGATATAAAATGAGGTTCTTTGTGATACCCCCTCTAGTGATTGTCATATTACCTGCTCGACATCCTATGTATGCATCTGCTATTGCAGGCCATGTTCTGCCCAATATCAATGGATGCCCTTCAAGTCCACTTCTTGGGTTGATGATGAGGAAGTCCGCTGGATATTCCCAAGAGTTGACGGAGATGACTATATCATGTAATGTGCCAACTGGTCGAACTACCAATTGATCTGCCAACTACAACATTATTGTGGTGGGTTTGAAGGAGTTAAAACCCAGGGTATTGCAAGTTTCCATAGTCAGGATGTTGATGGCTACTCCCAAATCAACTAGTGTATTGGGAAAAAAACAGCCTTGGATCTGAACTGTCACTATGGGATTCCCCAGATCTAGATATTTGACCGATTCTTGTCTACCTAAAATTAGATCAGACAAGGCTCTTAACACACAGACTGTTGATGATGGATTTTTAATTTTTCTGACGAGATTTCTCCCACATAGCTCCTTGATCATTTTTGCGTAGATTGGGATGTCTTGAAGAGCTTGCAGGAGTGGAATCTTCATATATAAATTCTTGAGTTCCCCTACAATGTCGAAGTTGGGATATATGATCGGTTTTTCTATCATCAATCTTTTGGGGAACGAAGGGGAGGGCGTTGCATCCTTATCAGGATCTTGTGATTCGATTGTGTTTTCCCCTTGCTTGATTTCTTCTGTTATTACCATAGTCGAAGGTGTTATTGCTGGTTTTTTTTCACTCTCCTACTCTTGAAAAATATTATTTTATTTTGGAGAGATTATTCATCATGATCTCGACTGTAGTTCGATGCACCCTACCGAGCTAGTCTCTCCTTCCCCATTCTCAAAAATCTAGATGAGCTGAGTCAGTCTGTTATTTGGATTTGGGTGAGGCTGGGCTAGTAGTTTAGGGCGCAATTGTGATTGCGGATTTTGGGGCAATTGGAGTGGTGCTTGTAGCGTAGGCTGAGTTTGAGGGGCCATCCCCATGGGTTGTTTGTTTATCCCCATGGGGCACTACCATTTTTGATTCCAATTTGGGTTTTGGGTAGTCATGTTGGGCCACTGTGAAGGGTAGATTTTGTTGTTTGAGTTTTTCCAGGATGAGGTGGGACATTGTGAGTTAGGCCAAGTGGAAATTGCAGTTGGGTGATTCTTCCAGGAAGGATTTGCAAGTGGGTATTGCTGGGGATACCAGTTCTAATTAGTAAATGAATGACCCTACCATGTGCTACCAGGAGCTTGCTGCTGAGTATACTGTCCAGAGAAGAAAGAGGAAGGGTCCTGCAGTGTATTTGGAGGCCGATTCTGCCATTGACAACGCTGAGCCATCAGATATAATGACTCTGTTTCTTCTTCCACCTCTCTAAAGAACACTTTCAGTCCGTGAAGTGATGGGCATTGTTCCGTGTCATGATCCTTGGCACAGATAGCACAAACCCGGATCATGTTCAAAGGGAAATCCCTTGGATCATGTTTTCTTTTGCACCCGTTGAAATATCCTTGAGTATGGATCTATCTCTGGATGTTGTCTCTAGGGTCTGTGCAACTGTCTTTGTTGCTGTAATTGTGGTGTGTTTGCAATGTAGGGTTTCTGATTGATGTTTATGAATAATATGGAACCATATAAGCATGCACAATGCTCAGACAATAGGAGCCTTAGCTCTTATTTTATTAACTGAATGTAATGACAAAATATTGAAATGCGAAAATGACAACAACTCTTCAGTGGATCTTTATAGGTCAGATCGACACTGGAATACACACATCAATATATGCTAATAACTGAAATAAATAAGCAAGGAACTTGATCCAGATGATATGCTCCAAATGTGGAAGATGTTTGGATGAATACTGCCGGACTACAAAAGACACAAAAAAATGTTGCAACTATTGCATGCACTGGCAAACTCATCCTGGGGGCTTTGGTGGTCAGAATGGCATGATATCTATCTCTGAGGGGTCAACCTAGTGCTTGCACAAATCACCTTTCCTGAGAAAGAATGAATCTGTTCTGTCAGACTCCACACAAACCCCAGATGGATTTACTGCTAAGTGCGCCTGAACTGCTGCTGTAGGGGGTCGTTCTGATGATTTCTGTCGTCAGAATAGGTCATAAACTGTCTCAATGGAAGTGCCCTACCTCCTACTGATATCTACTGGATGAAATATGAGTATGTTGGAGAGATTAGGCAAATGCGACCTACTCCAGTAATGAAAACCCTCCAATCCTCAGTGCTGCAACTCAACAATGCGCTAGATACTTACGCAAGCTCTGGATGGCTCTGTGAACCTACTTTGAAGTGAAATAGAAGATCTGGATGATATCCTCAGCAGAATAGGGAGTGTCTTTCAACTCTGAACCCTGTCACAATGAGTGGTTTCGTCCAGAACACCACCAAACAATCTAGTGAAGTCACCTGACCTCCTATGCGCTCTGATTTCCAAATCGGTATATGCATAATGAGCAATTAGGTCAGATCTCATATTTGATACCTCTGATGACCGAATTGTGATTTAACCCCAGCTGAGAGTTTCACTTTACCCCAAGTCATATTAGGGTTCTCTCTTTAAGCCTTTTCGACCCCCTTTTCAACCTAATTCTTCGTTGTCTTAGGATAAAGTGGATTTTCCTAAGTTTGGGTCAAATATCCTCCTTATTTCTCCTCTTTCCCTAACAGTAAACTGAATATAGCCTATGGGAAATTATAGACTACTCAGTGACCTCTGTCTAGGCTATTCAAGAAGATGGGGACATCACAGTCTCCCCTTCCCAAAATTGCTTGTCCTTAAGCAATATCAAATCTGGGTGCTACAGAATCTGCTCCTCCTCCCAAGTGGAATCTTCCACAGGGATCCATCTCCATCAGATCAAGCACTCTCTGATGACTCTGCTCCTCAGTCACCTCTCCTTGTGCTCCAGTACCTCCTCTGGAACCAGCTCCAACTTCCCTTCCTCATCCAAGGGTGGAAAATCCTCAGAGACAGACACCTGCTATCCCACTGCCTTTTTCAGGCATGATACGTGGAAGACGTTATGAATCCTACTACCTGCTGGTAGATCCAACTCATAATCCACCTCTCCCACTCTCCTAGTGATCCTGTATGGCACATAGAACCTGGGCTTCAACTTATCTGCTCCACTCCTCTTCAAGGAGGATTGTTTATATGGTTGCAGTCTCAAGAAGACCAAGTCCCCTACCTTGAAACTACACTCAATCCTCTGCCTATCTGCATACATCTTCTGCTGGTTTTGTGCTACCTTTATATTCTCTTTAACTGATTTGAGAATCCACTGACTCTCCTTAATCCAATCCTTGGCCTTGGGGACCCTGCTGTCTCCAAACATTGTCTCAAAGAATGAAGGTGCATCATACCCATATAGTGCTGTGAAGGGTGACATCCTGATCGACATATGATATGTCATGTTGTAACAGTGTTCCCCCATGTGTAGCCATCTAACCCAAGTGCACTTCTTCCCTCCCACATAGTTCCTCAAATACCCTTCCACCCACTTGTTGACAATCTTTGTCTGCCCATCTATCTGTGGATGATAGATGGTAGTCATGGCCAACTCTGTACCTGTCAATCAGAAGAGCTCCTGCCAAAATGCACTGATGAAGTTCCCATCCCTATCACTGACTATTAGTTTGGGTAGCCCATGCAACCTAAAGATCTCTCTAAAAAATAGCTCATCTACCTGTATAGCTTTATAGTCTGAGGGAATGGCAAAGAAATGTGCAAACTTGGTCAATATGTCAACCACTACGAAGATATAGTCTTTTCCTTGCACATGAGGAAGACCTGTAAAGAAGTCCATAGATATGCTTTCCCACTTCTGCTCTGGAATGGGTAGAGGCTGAAGTAATCCTACCGGGTGAGTCTGCTCAGACTTGTTTTGCTGACAAGTCATACACTCCCTGATATTTTTTAGGATGTCATCCTTGAGACCCTTCCATGAGAATCTCTCTATGATCTGTCTATAGGTCTTGAAGTACCCCGGGTGTCCAGCTGTAGGGGAATCATGGCAGACCCTTAGAACTTGTGTTTTTATTTTGGACTCAGGAACCAAATATATCTGATCTTTGTAAAAGATCACATCATCAAGAACTCTATACCTTTCATCCACTACCTGTCTGTCCATGATCTCGCAGGCAAACTTGTTTTTGGAATACTCAACCAACAAGTGTGCCTTCCAATCTATACATATGTCCATCATAGAGCATCCTGCTGGCCTCCTGGATAGGGTATTTGCCACGAAATTCATTTTACCTTTGACATACTCTATATCAAAGTCGTACGCTTGGATCTTTGAGACCCACTTCTGTTGCCTCTCACTGAGGTCCTTTTGATCTAGGAAATACTTAAGACTGTTGTGATTAGTCTTCACTATAAACCTGCTGCCTACCAGGTACTCTCTGAATTTGTCTAAGGCATGCATGATAGCCAACATTTCCTTGCCATAAATGGGGTAAAGCTTTTCGGCTTCATTGATTTTCCTGCTCTCAAATACTATGGGATGCCCCCCCTGCATCAACACTACCCTAATGCCAACCCCTGATGCGTTGCACTCTAATACAAAGGGTCTCAAAAAATATGGAAGGTCTAGAATAGGACATGTGCTCATTACCTCCTTCATTTTCTCAAATGTTTGATGTGCCTCGTCTGTCCACTAAAATGCACCTTTCTTTTTCAGATCGGTGAGTGGTTCCCCCAGCTATGAAAAGCCTCTGACGAAGCACCTATAGTAGTTGCATATCCCAAAGAATCCTCTCATCTCTGTGAGGTTCTTGGGTGTTGGCCAATCCAGAATGGCCCTGATCTTCTCCTGGTGTACCTGCACTCCCTGCTCGTTGATGATGTGCCCCAAGTACAACAACTCCCTCATCCCAAACTCACACTTGGATTCCTTGGCATAAAGTGACTATGAATGCATTATGCCTAGAACCTCCTCTAAGTGTGTCAAATGCTCCTCCCACGTCCTGCTATAAATTAGGATGTCATCGAAGAACACCAGAAGTTGTTCCTCAACTGTCCCCTGAAGATGTGATTCATGCACGACTGAAATGTCGCTAGTGCATTGGTCAACCCAAACGGCATGACCATAAACTCAAAGTGCCCAAAGTGACACCTGAACGTTGTCTTTTCCACATCATTCTCTTTGATAGCAATCTGATGGTATCCTGACCAAAGATCAATCTTTGTGAAGAACACCGCACCATGCAACTCATCCATGAGCTCATCAATCCATGGAATCAGGTACCTCTTTTTAATTGTCTTTTTTTTAAGCGCCCTGTAATCAATGCACATCCTCCATGTGCCATCTTTCTTCAGTACCAGCACTACTGAATAAGCAAAAGGGCTCGAACTCGGCCTGATATGCCCCATCTCGAGAAGCTCTTTGATGGTCTTCTGTATCTCGTCTTTAAATCTCCTGGGGTGTCTGTATGGTGCCGTGATCACTAGTGCAGTCCCTGCCTCCAGCTCAATGGAGTGCTCAAATCCCCTATTTGGGGGCCTCCATGGTGGAATCGGCCCAAACACTAGCTCAAACTTCCCCAAAATTTCTTTGATCTATGGGTGATACTTCTCTCTCCCCATATTATCTCTCTTAGTGGTAATCAAACACTCTACCGCATATGCTACATCCCCATGATGGAATATCTGCTCCATCCTCTTGGTTGACACCGCCCTGGGTGCTTCTGTCGACCCTCAGTACTACTCTGGACCCATCTATGTCTCTAAATATCATAGTCAAGGTCTCGTAGTTAAACCCTATCTCTCCAAGTGTATAGAGCCACTGTACTCCTAACACTGCATCTGTGTCTGAGAGATCTACCACATAGAATGTGTCTGTCATGGTATAGTTACCTAGTCGAATCTCTAGGTGAGGAATCCTATCTAGGTATGTCATAGTGTATCCATCTGCCATGGCTACTGTGAATCCCTCTAACTCCTTTGTGCACAACCCTCGGCGGGCCACCAATGAAGAATCTATGAAGTTGTGGGTTGCCCCACCGTCTACCAATGCTGTGATGCATTGTCCCTATATGAGGCCCTTAAGCCTGATAGTTTTTAACCTTGGTATGCCTGGAAGGGTAGAAATAGTGCCCCCTTTAGCCTCCCTTTGAGGTTTTACCCCTCCTAGTGGTTTAACCTATGCCTTATGTGGAGGCTTCTTCCTAGGTGGCTTTGGCCCCTGTACTGACTCATCTCCTGAAATACTCTCTGTACCTGTACTATGTTCCTCTACCTCCTCCTCCTTGTCACTACCGGATTCCACCTCAATGTAGTGGATCTGACCCTTTCTCATGCACCTGTGCCCTGGGACCCAAGGATCTCTGCACGAGAAGCATAGCTTCTTCCTCATGAGATCTCTCCTGGTCTCTTCATCTAATCTCTCTCTACCCCTCCAATCCTTCTATGGTGGTCTCTGGTCTTTGTCTTTGTCTTTCTGTGGTACTAAAGGTTTAGATAATTTAAACTTCTGCACTGACTCACCCATGTCTCTGGTACGGATTATGGCATCTTGAAGGGTGTGGGGTTTAAAGGCTTTTACCCAGCCTCTCAGTGGCTCGGTTAACCCCTCTGTGAAAAGCATCACCAATCTCTACTCGAAGATATCTGTCATTGCTATTGCCTTCCACTGAAACTCTTCTATGAATGCCTCTACGGAGCCTATTTGTCTCAATTGAGTCAAGTCTCTGAACTAGATCTCAAGATCTCTCCTTTTAAATCTCTCCATCAACCTCTCTGTAAAATCTAGGTAGGAAGTGATACGGCTGTGGCCCAGTGTGACCAAACCATGGTACCACCACTCATGAGCTTCTCCCTCTAGATGGAGAGTGGCGAAACTGATCGTCTCTACCTCGGTCATTTGGTTAATCTTGAAATAAGTGTCAAACTTCTGGACCCATGCTTGTGCCGATCATATGGTAGATCCATCAAAGGAAGGAATAGTGATTTTCCCAACCTTTCGAACGAAGTCCACATTCTGCCAACGTGTATTACCCCTCTACTCATCCCAGGGTCTGTTATGATACCTAATCGTACAGTAGTCTATCAGTGTCATATCCTCATGGAACTCAGACCCTAGTGCAATGTAGTCCCTCCGATACTCTACAAATGGATCCCGCGGTCCTGTCTGCCCCTGTCCTGTCTGTACTATCTGGATATCACCCTGGAACTGTAGGTAGAGTGGTCTGGGAATCCTTCCTGATGTGATGTAGGTGCGAGTAGGTGACTATCGTCCACTCAACCCTATTGGGTTTCTACTATACCCACTGGCTCCTCCTCTGCTAGATGCACCTGTAGTGCCCATGCTGCTCTGTATCAACTGGGTGCTAATGGCCATCTGTGCTATGGCCTGCATCATCTCCCTCTGCCCCCTGGCAAGGTCATTCAGGATGGCCTGAGTGCTATCTTGGGGAATCTCAACATTCTTCCCCCAGTCATGTAGGTTTTCTACTCTATCTACCGTCTTCTCCTCTATCTCGGCCTCTGTCTCAGAGCCGATGGGAATCTGGTCTTGGTGATATGACTCTGGCTCTGACACTACCCTCCTATGTCGGTCTCTCCTGTTCCTGTGATTACCTCTACGGTGCTGTACATACTTGTCTCCTACATGGCCTCGACCCTATGGATTCTCCTCTCCTAAACCTATAATCATAAGGCTATGATGCCTTCTTCACAGGTTGGCAAGATGGAAGCTCTGATACCATTGAAATATCCCTGAGTATGGATCTATCTCTGGATGTTGTCTCTAGGGTCTGTGCAACTATCTTTGTTGCTATAATTGTGGTGTGTTTTCAATGTAGGGTTTCTGATTGATGTTTATATATAATATAGAACCATATAAGCATGCACAATGCTAGGACAATAAGAGCCTTAGCTCTTCTTTTATTAATTAAAAGTAATGACAGAATATTGAAATGCGGAAATGACAACAACTCTTCAGTGGATCTTTATAGGTCAGATTGGCACTGGAATACATACATCAATATATGCTAATAACTAAAATAAATAAGCAAGGAACCTGATCCAGATGATATGCTCCAAATGTGGAAGATGTCTGGATGACTACTGTTGGACTACAAAAGACACAAAAAAACACTGCAACTGCTGCATGCACTGGCAAACTCATCATGGGGGATTTGGTGGTCAGAATAGCATGAAATATGTCTCTGAGGGGTCGCCCTAGTGCCTACACAAATTTCCCTACCTGAGCAAGACTGAATCTGTTCTGTAAGACTCCACACAAACCCTAGATGGATCTGCTGCTAAATGCGCCTGAACTACTGCTATAGGGGGTCGCTCTGATGATTTCTGCCATCAGAATAGGTCAAAAACTATCTCAATGGAAGTGCCCTGCCTCCTAATGATCTTTGCTAGAAGGAATATGAGTATGTCAGAGAGATTAGGCAGATGCGACCTACTCCAGTGATGAAAACCCTCCAATCCTTAGTGCTGCAACTCAATAATGCACTGGATAATTACACAAGCTCTGGATGGATCTGTGAGCCTACTCTGAAGTGCAATAGAATATCTGGATGATCTCCTCAGTAGAATAGGGAGTTTCTTTCAACTTCGAACCCTATCACAATGAGTGGTTTTGTCCAGAACACCACCAAACAATCCAATGAAGTCGCCTGACCTCCTCTGCGCTCTAATTTCCAAATCGGTATATGCATAATGAGAAATTAGGTCAGATCTCA
>JASDQU010680970.1:44037-56604 GCA_032191745.1 Picea mariana
TCAGCTCTTGTATGGAAGATATATCCGTTGATCCAGGCGAATCGTGTGCTATGCTGGATGATCAGTTTTATTTCCCTAAATGAAAGATGTGCTGGTAATATTCCCGCTACCAGGCAATTTTCCACATCAGCGTACCAAGGTGGCTTTGTAGTAATGACAAACAAATGCTCGTCTGGAAATCGATCTTCGACTGTTAAGGAGTTGTATGTTTTGGGTATGAGGGATAGGAAGTCCGCGACAAGATTTTCTCTCCCAGGCCGATCTTTGATGGTGATATCAAATTCCTGCAATAGCAACAACCATTGAGTGACCCATCCATTAGTAATTGGTTTATTAGCTAGATATCTGATAACAGAATGATCAATATACAGAACGATCGGATAGACTGTTATATAATGACGAAATTTATTGATGGCATGTATAACGGCTAAAAACTCTTTCTCTATTAATGTATAATTAAGTTCAGTTGGATTAAGATTCTTACTAATAAAATAAATGGCGTACAGTTTCTTGTCCTCCTCCTATCCAAGAATAGAACCTATGGAAATATCTGATGCATCGGTAGAGATGTGAAA
Source organism: Picea mariana (assembly GCA_032191745.1). Taxonomy (NCBI): domain Eukaryota; kingdom Viridiplantae; phylum Streptophyta; class Pinopsida; order Pinales; family Pinaceae; genus Picea; species Picea mariana. Next base: position 44,613 of record JASDQU010680970.1, read on the forward strand.
TGGTATTTTCCAATTTGGCCCCCTTAACACCGGTGCTGTCGAGATCAACTTCTTGAGTCCTGCAAATGCCACATCAAACTTATCAGATCACTAAAATTCCACATTACCAGTCAAAGCATGTAAAGGTGCAGCGGTTCTTGCAAAATTTTCCATAAATCTACGATAGTATCTTGAAGCGCCAAGGAAACTGCGTACCTCAGTTTGTGTGTGTGGTGTAGGTAGATTAAGGATTACCTCTTTCTTTGCTGGATCTACCCTAATTCCATTTGCAAAGATATAATTCCCTAGTACCACACCTTCTGTCATCATCATGTGACACTTTTCTTGGCTTAAACATAACCTGGTCGCAATGCACCACTCTAGTGTTTTCTCCAGGTTATTTAGTGCTTGATCAAAGTCGTCGCCATAAGGAGTGAAATCATCCATATAGACTTCAAGTCCTTCACTTATCAGATCATTGAATATGCTCAGAATGGCCCTTTGAAAAGTGGCTGGAGCATTACAACATCCAAAGGGTAATACGCTGTATGCAAAAGTGCCCCAGGGGCATGTGAATGTAGTTTTATCTTGATCTTCTGGGGCAATCTGAATCTGATTGTACCCACTCAAACCATCTAGGAAAGAAAGAATTTCTTTCCTGCCAAAGTATCCAGGACCTGATCAATGAAAGGAAAAGGAAAGTGGTATTTTTGAGTGGCTTTGTTAAGCTCCCTGTAGTCAACACAAATTCTCCATTTCCCATTTTTCTTTGAGATGATCACTAATGGGGAAACCCACTGACTATCTGATATGGGATATATAAAATCTACGTCCAACAACTTTTGTAATTCTTATTTAATGATATCCCTGAGGTGAGGATTCAATCTTCTTTGTGGCTGTCGGATAGGCTGGGCATATTTTTCAACATAAATGTGGTGTGTGCAGAGTTGCGGATCAATACCTTTCATATCAGAATATTCCCATGCAAAAGCTTGCTGGTATTTGGAGAGGACTTGAGTTAGCTTTTGTTGTTGTTGTCCATATATATTGGCATTGATGTTTAGAGACCTCCCTGGTGCAATCTTGATGGGTTTGTTGTTATGAACGACTGTAGCTGGAATTTGTTGTTCCATTAAATCTTCCAGAAGGTCTCCCTGTGCTTCACAGTCTAGAACAACTTGGAGCATTTGGCAGGTCGGGTTTCTCATGGTGGCTGTACTATTGATAAACCCACTGATTACATCATCCTCTAGTTGGTTTTTAAGTCTGAGGGATTCTTCCTGCGTAAGAGAGGCTCGTAAATCCCTCTCTTGGTATCGCGGTGGTGGAAATTATGGGTATACGAAAGTTGGACTTGGTTTAGCAGGAGGATATAAAATGAGGTTCTTTGTGATACCCCCTCTAGTGATTGTCATATTACCTGCTCGACATCCTATGTACGCATCTGCTATTGCAGGCCATGGTCTGCCCAATATCAATGGATGCCCTTCAAGTCCACTTCTTGGGTTGACGATGAGGAAGTCCGCTGGATATTCCCAAGAGTTGACGGAGATGTTTATATAATGTAATGTGCCAACTGGTCGAACTACCAATTGATCTGCCAACTACAACATTATTGCGGTGGGTTCGAAGGAGTTAAAACCCAGGGTATTGCAAGTTTCCATAGTCAGGATGTTGATGGCTACTCCCAAATCAACTAGTGTATTGGGAAAAAACAACCTTGGATCTGAACTGTTACTATGGGATTCCCCGGATCTGCATATTGGACTGATTCTTGTCTACCTAAAATTAGATCAGACAAGGCTCCTAACACATAGACTGTTGATGATGGATTTTTAATTTTTCTGACGAGCTTTCTCCCACATAGCTCCTTGATCGTTTTTGCGTAGATTGGGATGTCCTGAAGAGCTTGCAGGAGTGGAATCTTCATATATAAATTCTTGAGTTCCCCTACAATGTCGAAGTTGGTATATATGATCGGTTTTGCTATCATCAATCTTTTGGGGAACGAAGGGGAGGGCATTGCATCCTTATCAGGATCTTGCGATTCGATTGTGTTTTCCCCCTTCTTGATTTCTTCTGTTATTACCATAGTCGAAGGTGTTATTGCTAGTTTTTTTTCACTCTCCTGCTCTTGAAAAATGTTATTTTATTCAGGAGAGATTATTCATCACGATCTCGACTGTAGTTTGCTGCACCCTACCGAGCTAGTCTCTCCTTCCCCATTCTCCATAATCTGGATGAGCTGAGTCAGTTTGTTATTTGGATTTGGGTGAGGCTGGGCTGGTAGTTGAGGGCACAATTGTGATTGCGGATTTTGGGGCAATTGGAGTGGTGCTTGTAGCCTAGGCTGAGTTTGAGGGGCCATCCCCATGGGTTGGTTGTTTATCCCCATGGGGCACTTCCAATTTTGATTCCAATTTGGGTTTTGGGTAGTCATGTTGGGCCACTGTGAAGGGTAGATTTTGTTGTTTGAGTTTTTCCAGGATGAGGTGGGACATTGTGAGTTACGCCAAGTGGAAATTGCAGTTGGATGATTCTTCCAAGCAGGATTTGCAAGTGGGTATTGCTGGGGATGCCAGTTCTGATTAGTAAATGACTGACCCTACCATGTGCTACCAAGAGCTTGCTGCTGAGTATACTGTCCAGAGAAGAAAGAGGAAGGGTCCTGCAGTGTATTTGGTGGCCTATTCTTCCATTGACAACGCTGAGCCATCAGATATAATGAATCTGTTTCTTCTTCCACCTCTCTAAAGAAAACTTTCAGTCCGTGAAGTGATGGGAATTGTTTCGTGTCATGATCCTTGGCACAGATAGCGCAAACCCGAATCATGTTCAAAGGGAAATCCCTTGGATCATGTTTTCTTTTGCACCTGTTGAAATATCCCTGAGTATGGATCTATCTCTGGATGTTGTCTCTAGGGTCTGTGCAACTGTCTTTGTTGCTGTAATTGTGGTGTGTTTGCAATGTAGGGTTTCTGATTGATGTTTATGAATAATATGGAACCATATAAGCATGCACAATGCTCGGACAATAGGAGCCTTAGCTCTTATTTTATTAACTGAATGTAATGACAAAATATTGAAATGCGGAAATGACAACAACTCTTCAGTGGATCTTTATAGGTCAGATCGACACTAGAATACACACATCAATATATGCTAATAACTGAAATAAATAAGCAAGGAACTTGATCCAGATGATATGCTCCAAATGTGGAAGATGTTTGGATGACTACTGCCTGACTACAAAAGACACAAAAAAATGATGCAACTACTACATGCACTGGCAAACTCGTCCTGGGGGCTCTGGTGGTCAGAATGGCATGAACTCTGTCTCTGAGGGGTCAACCTAGTGCTTGCACAAATCAACTTGCCTGAGAAAGAATGAATCTGTTCTGTCAGACTCCACACAAACCCCAGATGAATTTACTGCTAAGTGCACCTGAACTGCTGTTGTAGGGGGTCGCTCTGATGATTTCTGTCGTCAGAATAGGTCATAAACTGTCTCAATGGAAGTTCCCTACCTCCTACTGATCTCTACTGGATGAAATATGAGTATGTCGGAGATATTAGGAAGATGTGACCTACTCCAGTAATGAAAACCCTCCAATCCTCAGTGCTGCAACTCAACAATGTGCTGGATACTTACGCAAGCTCTGGATGGCTCTGTGAACCTACTTTGAAGTGCAATAGAAGATCTGGATGATATCCTCAGCAGACTAGGGAGTGTCTTTCAACTCTGAACCCTGTCACAATGAGTGGTTTCGTCCAGAACACCACCAAACAATCCAATGAAGTCGCCTGACCTCCTCTGCGCTCTGATTTCCAAATCGGTATATGCATAATGAGCAATTAGGTCATATCTCATCTTTGATACCTCTGATGACTGAATTGTGATTTAACCCCAGCCGAGAGTTGCACTTTACCCCAAGTCATATTAGGGTTTTCTCTTTAATCCTTTTCGACCCCCTTTTCAACCTAATTCTTCGTTGTCTTAGGATAAAGTGGATTTTCCTAAGTTTGGGTCAAATATCCTCCTTATTTCTCCTCTTTCCCTAACAGTAAACTGACTATAGCCTATGGGAAATTATAGACTACTCAGTGACCTCTGTCTAGGCTATTCAGGAAGATGGGGACATCACAGTCTCCCCTTCCCAAAATTGCTTGTCCTTAAGCAATATCAAATCTGGGTGCTGCAGAATCTGCTCCTCCTCCCAAGTGGAATCTTCCATAGGGATCCCTCTCCATCGGATCAAGCACTCTCTGATGACTCTTCTCCTCAGTCACCTCTCCTTGTGCTCCAGTACCTCCTCTGGCACCAGCTCCAACTGCCCTTCCTCATCCAAGGGTGGCAAATCCTCAGAGACAGACACCTGTTGTCCCACTGCCTTTTTCAGGCATGATACGTGGAAGACGTTATGGATCCTACTACCTGCTGGTAGATACAACTCATAATCCACCTCTCCCACTCTCCTAGTGATCCTGTATGGCACGTAGAACCTGGGCTTCAACTTCTCTGCTCCACTCCTCTTCAAGGAGGATTGTTTGTATGGTTACAGTCTCAAGAAGACCAAGTCCCCTACCTTGAAACTGCACTCAATCCTCTGCCTATCTGCATACATCTTCTGTTGGTTTTGTGCTACCTTTAGATTCTCTTTAACTGATTTGAGAATCCACTGACTCTCCTCGATCCAATCCTTGGCCCTGGTGACCTTGCTGTCTCCAAACATTGTCTCAAAGAATGAAGGTGCATCATACCCATATAGTGCTGTGAAGGGTGACATCCTGATCGACATATGATTTGTCATGTTGTAACAGTGTTCCCCCATGTGTAGCCATCTAACCCAAGTGCGCTGCTGCCCTCCCACATAGTTCCTCAAATACCCTTCCACCCACTTGTTGACAATCTTTGTCTGTCCATCTATCTGTGGATGATAGCTGGTACTCATGGCCAACTCTGTACCTGTCAATCAGAAGAGCTCCTACCAAAATGCATTGATGAAGTGCCCATCCCTATCACTGACTATTAGTTTGGGTAGCCCATGCAACCTAAAGACCTGTCTAAAAAATAGCTCATCTACCTGTATAGCTTTATAGTCCGAGGGAATGGAAAAGAAATGTGCAAACTTGGTCAATATGTCAACCACTACGAAGATATAGTCTTTTCCTTGCACACGAGGAAGACTTGTAAAGAAGTCCATAGATATGCTTTCCCACTTCTGCTCTAGAATGGGTAGAGGCTGAATTAATCCTACCGGGTGAGTCTGCTCAGACTTGTTTTGCTGACAAGTCATACACTCCCTGATATTTTTTAGGATGTCATCCTTGAGACCCTTCCATGAGAATCTCTCTATGATCTATCTATAGGTCTTGAAGTATCTCTGGTGTCCAACTGTAGGGGAATCATGGCAGACCCTTAGAACTTGTGTTTTTATTTTGGACTCAGGAACCAAATATATCTGATCTTTGTAAAAGATCACATCATCAAGAACTCTGTACCTTTCATCCACTACCTGTTTGTCCATGATCTCACAGGCAAACTTGTTTTTGGAATACTCAACCAACAAGTGTGCCTTCCAATCTGTACATATGTCCATCATAGAGCATCCTGCTGGCCTCCTAGATAGGGTATCTGCCACGAAATTCCTTTTACCTTTGACGTACTCTATATCAAAGTCGTACGCTTGGATCTTTGAGACCCACTTCTGTTGCCTCTCACTGAGGTCCTTCTGATCTAGGAAATACTTAAGACTGTTGTGATCAGTCTTCACTATAAACCTGCTGCCTACTAGGTACTGTCTGAATTTGTCTAAGGCATGCATGATAGCCAAAATTTCCTTGCCATAAATGGGGTAAAGCTTTTCGGCTTCATTGAGTTTCCTGCTCTCAAATACTATGGGATGCCCCCCCTGCATCAACACTGCCCTAATGCCAACCCCTGATGCATTGCACTCTAATACAAAGGGTCTCAAAAAATATGGAAGGGCTAGAACAGGACATGTGCTCATTACCTCCTTCATTTTCTCGAATGTTTGATGTGCCTCGTCTGTCCACTAAAATGCACCTTTCTTTGTCAGATCGGTGAGTGGTTCCCCCAGCTATGAAAAGCCTCTGACGAAGCACCTATAGTAGTTGCATATCCCAAAGAATCCTCTCAGCTCTATGAGGTTCTTGGGTGTTGGCCAATCCAGAATGGCCCTGATCTTCTCCTGGTGTACCTGCACTCCCTGCTCGCTGATGATGTGCCCCAAGTACAACAACTCTCTCATCCCAAACTCACACTTGGATTCCTTGGCATAAAGTGACTGTGAATGCATGATGCCTAGAACCTCCTCTAAGTGTGTCAAATGCTCCTCCCACGTCTTGCTATAAATTAGGATGTCATCGAAGAACACCAGAAGTTGTTTCCTCAACTGTCCCCTGAAGATGTGATTCATGCACGACTGAAATGTGGCTAGTGCATTGGTCAACCCAAACAACATGACCATAAACTCAAAGTGCCCAAAGTGACACCTGAACGCTGTCTTTTCCACATCCTGCTCTTTGATAGCAATCTGATGGTATCCTGACCAAAGATCAATCTTCGTGAAGAACACCGCACCATGCAACTCATCCATGAGATCATCAATCCATGGAATCAGGTACCTGTTTTTAATTGTCTTTTTTTTAAGCGCCCTGTAATCAATGCACATCCTCCATGTGCCATCTTTCTTCAGTACCAGCACTACTGAATAAGAAAAAGGGCTTGAACTCGGCCTGATATGCCCCATCTCAAGAATCTCTTTGATGATCTTCTCTATCTCGTCTTTAAATCTCCTGGGGTGTCTATATGGTGCCGTGATCACTAGTGCAGTCCCTGCCTCCAACTCAATGGAGTGCTCAAATTCCCTGTTTGGGGGCCTCCATGGTGGAATCGGCCCAAACACTAGCTCAAACTTCCCCAACATTTCTTTGATCTATGGGTGATACTGCTCTCTCCCCCTATTATCTCTCTTAGTGGTAATCAAACACTTTGCCACATATGCTACATCCCCATGATGGAATATCCACTCCATCCTCTTGGTTGACACCGCCCTGGGTGCTTCTATCGACATGCCCCTCAGTACTACTCTGGACCCATCTATGTCTCTAATCTCATAGTCAAGGTCTCGTAGTTAAACCCTATCTCTCCAAGTGTATAGAGCCACTGTACTCCTAACACTACATCTGTGTTTGAGAGATCTACCACATAGAATGTGTCTGTCATGGTATAGTTACCTAGTTGAATCTCTAGGTGAGGAATCCTATCTAGGTATGTCATAGTGTATCCATCTACCATGGCTACTGTGAATCCCTCTAACTCCTTTGTGCACAACCCTCAGCGGGCCACCAACGAAGAATCTATGAAGTTGTGGGTTGCCCCACCGTCTACCAATGCTGTGATGCATTGTCCCTATATGAGGCCCTTAAGCCTGATATTTTTTAACCTTGGTATGCCTGGAAGGGTAGAAATAGTGCCCCCTTTAGCCTCCCTTTGAGGTTTTACCCCTCCTAGTGGTTTAACCTATGCCTTCTGTGGAGGCTTCTTCCTGGGTGGCTCTGGCTCCTGTACTAACTCATCTCCTGAACTACTCTCTGTACCTGTACTATGTTCCTCTACCTCCTCCTCCTTGTCACTACCAGATTCCACCTCAATGTAGTGGATCTGACCCTTTCCCATGCACCTGTGCCCTGGGACCCAAGGATATCTGCACGAGAAGCATAGCTTCTTCCTCATGAGCTCTCTCCTGGTCTCTTCATCTAATCGCTCTCTACCCCTCCAATCCTTCTATGGTGGTCTCTGGTCTTTGTCTTTGTCTTTCTGTGGTACTAAAGGTTTAGATAATTTGGGCTTCTGCACTGACTCACCCATGTCTCTAGTACAGATTATGGCATCTTGAAGGGTGTGGGGTTTAAAGGCTTTTACCCAGCCTCTCAGTGGCTCGGTTAACCCCTCTGTGAAAAGCATCACCAATCTCTACTCGGAGATATCTATCATTGCTACTGCCTTCCACTGAAACTCTTCTATGAATGCCTCTACGGAGCCTATCTATCTCAATTGAGTCAAGTCTCTAAACTGGAGCTCAAGATCTCTCCTGTCAAATCTCTCTATCAACCTCTCTGTAAAATCTAGGTAGGAAGTGATACGACTGTGGCCCAGTGTGACCAAACCATGGTACCACCACTCATGATCTTCTCCCTCTAGATGGAGAGTGGCAAAACTGATCGCCTCTACCTCGATCATCTGGTTAATATTGAAATAAGTGTCAAGCTTCTGGACCCATGCTTGTGCCGAGCATATGGTAGATCCATCAAAGGAAGGAATAGTGATTTTCCCAACCTTTCCAACGAAGTCCACATTCTGCCAACGTGTATTACCCCTCTACTCATCCCAGGGTCTATTATGATACCTAATCGTACAGTAGTCTATCAATGTCATATCCTCATGGAACTCAGACCCTAGTGCAATGCAGTCCCTCCGATACTCTGCAAATGGATCCCGCGGTCCTGTCTGCCCCTGTCCTGTCTGTACTATCTGGATATCACCCTAGAATTGTGGGTAGAGTGGTCTAGGAATCCTTCCTGATGTGATGTATGTGCGAGTAGGTGACTATCGTCCACTCAACCCTATTGGGTTTCTACTATACCCACTGGCTCCTCCTCTGCCAGATGCACCTGTAGTGCCCATGCTGCTCTGTATCAACTGGGTGCTAATGGCCATCTGTGCTATGGCCTGCATCATCTCCCTCTGCCCCCTGGCAAGGTCATTCAGGATGGCCTGATTGCTATCTTGGGGAATCTCAACGTTCTTCCCCCAGTCATGTAGGTTTTCTACTCTATCTACCATCTTCTCCTCTATCTCAGAGCCGATGGGAATCCGGTCTTGGTGATATGACTCTGGCTCTGACACTACCCTCCTATGTCGGTCTCTCCTATTCCTATGTTTATGTATAATATAGAACCATATAAGCATGCACAATGATAGGACAATAAGAGCCTTAGCTCTTCTTTTATTAATTGAAAGTAATGACAGAATATTGAAATGCGGAAATGCCAACAACTCTTCAGTGGATCTTTATAGGTCAGATTGGCACTGGAATACATACATCAATATATGCTAATAACTAAAATAAATAAGCAAGGAACCTGATCCAGATGATATGCTCCAAATGTGGAAGATGTCTGGATGACTACTTCCGGACTACAAAAGACACAAAAAAACACTGCAACTGCTGCATGCATCGGCAAACTCATCCTGGGGGATCTAGTGGTCAGAATGGCATGAAATATGTCTTTGAGGGGTTGCCCTAGTGCCTACACAAATTTCCCTACCTGAGCAAGACTGAATCTGTTTTGTCAGACTCCACACAAACCCCAGATGGATCTGCTGCTAAATGTGCCTGAACTACTGCTATAGGGGGTCGCTCTGATGATTTCTGCCATCAGAATAGGTCAGAAACTATCTCAATGAAAGCGCCCTACCTCCTACTGATATTTGCTGGAAGGAATCTGAGTATGTCAGAGAGATTAGGCAGATGCGACCTACTCCAGTGATGAAAACCCTCCAATCCTTAGCGCTGCAACTCAATAATGCACTGGATACTTACGCAAGCTCTGGATGGATCTGTGAGCCTACTCTGAAGTGCAATAGAATATCTGGATGATCTCCTCAGTAGAATAGGGAGGGTCTTTCAACTTCGACCTATCACAATGAGTGGTTTTGTCCAGAACACCACCAAACAATCCAATGAAGTCGCCTGACCTCCTCTGCGCTCTAATTTCCAAATCGGTATATGCATAATGAGCAATTAGGTCAGATCTCATCTTTAATACCTTCGATGATCAAATTGTGATTTAACCCCAGCTGAGAGTTGCGCTTTACCCCAAGTCATATTAGGGTTTTCGCTTTAATCCTTTTCAGCCCCCTTTTCCACCTAATTCTTCATTGTCTTAGGATAAAGTGGATTTTCCTAAGTTTGGGTCGAATATCCTCCTTATTTCTTCTCTTTCCCTAATGGTAAACTGACTATAGCCTACGTGAAAGTATAGACTACTCAGTGACCTCTGTCTAGGCTATTCAGGAAGATGGGGACATCACACCTTTGGCAAAATATGGTCAACGGTGCTTCTACTTCTGTTTTGTTATGTTTGGCCTGCAATACATCTAACTGTGTAGTCAGAGTGCTCAAAATATCTGTTTTGAATTTTTCTAAGAGATTACCATCTTCAACTTGCGTAACACCCCCGCTGGTAATATTGCTATTTCTAGTGAGGGGGATACACATCCTTGATCTGGTCGTGAGCTTCCTCTTGATCACCTGATGCAAAATAGGATGATGCCATCATAAGCTTCTTGATAAATGTCACCCTTCCCCATTAAATTCAACATTTCTACCCATTCATCTTTCATACCCTTAATCAGGGTTGCCTTAAGTACTTCACCTGGTAACGTGCCATAGGGTGATCTTTGTAAATTATATTGAAATTTCTTGACATATTCTTCTAATGATTCATTTTATTTTGCAATCATTTGAAAGATTTCATCTTTTAAGTCTCTGGTTCTACAATAATCCTGATATTTTGTCAAGAAGGTCTGTTTCATCCCATCCCATGAGTTTATAGTTCCTCCCCCTAATCCCATGAACCAACGTAGAGCTACTCCTTTCAAAGTGGAGGGGAACAATTTTAATTATTGGGGTTTAGAGGTGTAATCATACCCTCTACATAGGACATCAAATTCAAATAAGAATGCGTCCAGGTCTTCTGAGATTAATCCATGAAAGGTTGACAGGTTTTGTAGGGGAATTGCCTTCATGGGGGCATTGGCGATTGGATCAACTATCGGATATTCCAAAGTGGAAGTCTGGGGACGTTGTGGATTTGGTTGTGCCATTTGATCGAAAATATGCCAAATATATTCAGGGATTTCTTGATCCAGATATTTATTTTAATCGGTTGGTTATCCAATCCCTTAGGGGATTTGATTGCACTCCCTCTATCTGGGATTTCGAGTATGCCTTCTTCTTTCATAGGAGATTCAGGATCGGGTGGTGGGTTTGTCTTAGCTATCCTACTAGTTTCTCCTTCTCCTTCCTCCAAGTTACAATATTTTACCTCTTCTAAAGGGTTGAGGGGTAGAATATCTGTGCTCTGAAAGCTTTACTCAGTCTCTTCAGTTTTTCTATGAATCTCAGCATGGGCTGCAGTTGGTGAAACTGCCACCTGAGGGATTTGGGTAGATCCTTTTTTAGGTCCAACTGAAGCTTGAGATTCTACCTTTCGGATGATGTCATCTATGAAACTTCTTCTTCCAGGGAGAACCAAGCCCTGGGATTTGGTAATTTTTGGTGGGGGTTCTATTTTTTCAAGATCTTTCTTCTTAGTCATACACACTTCACACAAAAAAAGAAAATCAAGAAAGAAAAACACCTATGCAACCTGTTACTGTGTCAGCTAGAGGTAGGCACTGACATAAGCATCTTACTTATTTCTTGTGTAGGTTCTTACCTTCCATATTCAATACCTCGTCCTCCAGAGGCACAATCTATGCTACCTTTGACATTCTTCCCCGGCAACGACGCAAAAATGTTGGGCTCTAAAGATGTCTAAAAAGAGCCTTAGTTTAACATTAATTTATCAACCTGAGGATTCATCTTTTATCTCAAAGAATATTGGCAAAGTCAATGCAGATAGCTCGTAGAGGCTAAAATTGTGTAGTGAAAGCAAATCTGAGTTTATCAACAATCAAGTTCCTCAAACATTCATTAAAGATTCTAGGAATTGAAATCTAAAGTTGTGCAATGGAAAGGAACTAATTAATCTATTGAATTCATTTTAAGAGCAGTAATTGAATCTAAATAAATACTTGTAGAAATGACTATTATTATGAATCCAATTGCTGGAAAGAAAAAGGCGAATTACTCTATTTATGGAAAGAAACAGAGACTGCAATCTAATCGAAAAGAGATAGCAATCGTACTTCTATTGAAAG
>JASDQU010680972.1:32483-56518 GCA_032191745.1 Picea mariana
CGTTTCACAAATTTCGTTGAAACCCATAAGCAATAGAAAGAAATAAAAATAAATACACACACACACACACACACACACACACACACACACATATGACGTAACATTTTTTATATGCACAGATATTATCAAACAGAAGAAGTTGTAATATATGCAGAATATTGAACAGGAACATGACATCAACACCTGAGTTGCCTTGTTGAAATAGAGTCATTAATTCATTCTATTTACTAGACACCGAAGAATGAAAGAAGGACGGGTTAGGGTGGGCGCCACATAACTATGGCATATCACAAATTATTCTTCCATGTAAAATGTAAGGAGCGAAAATAGTAGCCTTTATTTAAATCGAACTGCTAGGCAACATAAAGAAAAGTGTGTCGTCCATGTTTAACCACACACAAAAAAAAATAAAAAATAAAATAAAAAACAATACCAGAGATTGGAAAACACCATAGAAAAACCTCAATTATTCTATATTCAAATAAACTCGTTTACAAAATACAACTGGGATTGTTTCCCAAAATAGTTGTCTTGAAAATGTTCAACAGATATTCTTTGAAATTTAAATGCATTTTCCATAATGACTGTGATTGGGGCCACCACTGACAAAAAAAGAAAATATGTACAATAATGAAGCCTATAGACAGTCTTTTATAGATTTCAACTTGATCATCAAATGCTTGCTTGGTAAAAAAGGATGAGTTGAATATCAATTTCAAGTCTTGGACTTCATTAGTGTTGCCAGCCATATCTATCCAAGATTTTTGAATATCTTGTCTCTTCTAGATATGGTATGCCTGCATTAGTTGGTTATTCAACATTCCATACAATTCTAAGTGTTAATTTCCCTCTATCATTGAAAACTTGGGGTTTAAGGTGCCTTCCTTGTAATGTTCCTGGTCATCGACATCTGAGACAACTTAGAGATGCTATTCAGGCCCAATTCAAAGTCGAGGGAGTTGTTTTATGTGACACCTGCTTTGGGGGAAAAAATCATGTTAGCCAACAAAAGCTGAGACAAAAAAAATTCAAGTATGTTGTGACTGATATTCTCCCTGTATTCGATCATCTGCTTGGTTGAAAGGCCTGCCTCAAGATTTGTATGTTGAATTTCTTTTTTTTATTGATGTAAATTGGAAGGGACATCCAAGTCACCTGCAAAATGCTCTTGTGTTGAAGTACATAGCTTCTTCCAGCAACACCGATCTAGCAAGTGTATCAAATGTTGTAGATCACATTAGAATATATCTTTCATCATAGGAGTGATAGACATCGTGGACCACAAAATGGTATGGAATATTCGGAAGTAACACAAAATTTCACTCCATGCCTGAATATACTCAGAAGGAAATTATAAAATTGGATCCTCACGAACGTGAGAAACTATATGCGTGTTTGAATCAACATTCTGAAATTACATAACGTTTTATGCCAAAGTTGTAATAGACTTGAAAGACAACCAATTTCTATGTCAAAGATTGTTGAGCGACCTCTGGATATAGTAATATACCGTACATACAATCAAATTTCGATCATTACTAATACTAATGTGAAGTGTAAGAAGTTGTGATCCCAGGCTCCAAGTAGTTTCACCTTTAGGCATCCACACCGGTGGTGACTCCAGGTTCCAGATAGCTTCATCTTTGAACATCGACACTGGTGGTGGCAATGGGTACAATGATATTGACTGCAGTGCGACAATGTGGTGAACAAGCAGGGCTATCATTGTCAAATCACTTAGACTGCAGGATTGTCAGACTTGCAAAGAACATCGACTTTAGTGTTGCTTTGTCACGACAACTACAATGTTGCTCTGAGTCCAGAAATCTTGGGACATTGGGTGTCCTGTGCAATAATGACCTTGAAATTAGGTACATGTTAGACATCTATTATATGACATTAAAGTGTTAATGCAATTTCCATAGTGAATGACAGATTAATTGCATTGGCACAAGCGATATTAATTGTGTGATTAATTAACATCCTTGAAGGACGTGAATCCCAAACAACGACTGAAACTTTTCGAACAACCGTGTGTTAAAAAAATACATCGTTCTATATTTTAAGAAATAATAAATTGTATTTTCTATGTCTAACATTAGGTTGTAAACATAAACCTTTTTAAGTTAACTGAAATTAATATATAGTCAACTCAGATTCCCGACACTGATCAAATTCCCTAGAGCTAGAGCTAGTTTATTTCCATGATGTTGGTTGGGATAGAAGGATCCACCACTAGGACAAAGAAAGAAGGTATCAATAAAAGAAGTTGTACAAACGCAATATGGTGATGGAAGCACTCTATGACCAGGAAGGAACTTAATCCAAGCATTGAACAATTCCCTTTTTTTTTTCCAAATATCGAATCCACTGCATTAGAAGAGTTGCATTCTCCTTATTCAAAGCAAGGGAAACAACAAGAATATTGATATTGGGTGGAAACAACTCTGGAATACACTACTACATCAACGTCTCTTCTAAAGAATGAAATAAAATGATTACATGAAGGTGGTAGAAAAAGGTGATTTTCAGAATCCAAATGATTACCTGAACATGCCAAACTTCTTGCATAAGGTGGTAGTATAAACCCGAATTCCTTCCCACTAAATTTTCCAAGTTACATTTCGATGCAGGCATTAGAAAATTTTGAGAGCGTCATTCCTTGGTTATATAACCAGCTTCAAGTAGGAGAAGAATATTTGTGCAAAGAGGGGCAAGCGCGTTGACCCATATGCAATCATATGCATAGAAATAGTGAAAAAAATGTGTAGTAGAGATATAAAGTTGATTGTATGTGGATTCTGTTACTACATCCACAGGACAATGAACAAATTTTGATAAAGAATATGAATTTTTTTCACGTCTATTAACACACCCAGAAGTCTCTCAACAAACTTTGAAATATAAACTTCTATAATTTTAGGATGTTGATTCAACCACCCATATAGTTTCTCACATTTGTGATGATCCAAATTTATAATTTCCTTTTGAGTATATTTTTGAATGGAGTAATATTTGGCATCATTTTTGAATATTCCAGACCATTTTGCAAGCCACGATATGTGTGATTCCTCTGAAAAAATACAAATTCTTTTGTGGTCTGCAGAATTTGATACACTTGCCAAATTTGTGTTGTTGGAAGAAGCTATATACTTCAACAAAGGATCTCTTTGCAGGTGACCTAAAATTCCCTTCCAAATCCCAATAACAAAACAAATACATTCAACAAACAAATCTTCAGGAAGTCCTTTCAACCAACCAAAGCATCGAATACAAAGAGAACACCAATCACAAGATAATTGATTTTTTCTTTGTGTTTGAGTTTCTGTTGGCTAACAATGTTTTTTTTTCGCTCAAAGTTGACGTCACATAAAACCATTTCCTCGTCTTTCAATTAGGTATGAATGGAATCTCTAATTTGTCTCACATGTCCATGACCAGTAACATTACAATGAAAGCACCTTAAAGCCCAAGTCTTCGATGATAGAGAGAAATGAGAATAAGTATTTAAAATGAACGTTGGAGGATGATAGTATAATCTTCCGTAAATATTGGTTTAATTCATTTTAATGGAAGATGCCCTCAATATTTTTTCTTATTAATGCCAGTCTTTTTGAATATGTCTGTTGAATAGTCACTAATAACACAAGTTAACACTCCCATATGCAAGAAGATTCTCAAATATGACAACCTGTAATATATGCACAGTATTAAAGAGGGACATGATGTCAAGACCTCTGTGGATTAAACGTTTGTGGATGGCAGCATGGTAGTACAATATTGCACTGTTACTATGATGATGCCTTAAAAAAACTAAAATAACCAACACTTTTTGCCAATTCAAGATGAACGCAATTTTTTTTATCAGATCCCATAATATTTGCCTATTAATGCATTTTAATGGGAGATGTCCTCGAGATTTCCTCTTACTAAAGCCAATCTTTTCGAACATGTCTAGTGGGTTATCACTAGTAAAATAATAATTAATGTGCATTTGGAAGGGTGGAAGGTGGCAGGGATGGAGGGGAGAAAAAAATGCTTTTAAACGTTTCTGATCCCAGGAGTGTGTGAACCCACAAAACTTTGAAGACTCCACTAAGTATGGAAAGGCGTGTCAGATAGATAGAGTCATCGTAGGTAGATTCAAGATTGTGAGTTCGAGGAATTCGGGATTGAGTTATAGAGCACCAAAGTTTTGGGTGCAATATGTATACCCCGAACACGGGGTATCATAGTTCTATAACACATATCCGTGAACCGACATTCATAAAATTTGCTAAGTATGCAAACGAACGAAGGTCGTTTGGACTCATGATGTGAAGATATAGATGAATATGACGATTTGTCAGTTTTCCACCCTGGGAACCCACAAGAATAGAAACATGACCAAGGATAGAACCAAAAACGCATAATAGAGGGGAACACCAAAAGGGAAAAACAAGCAAGTTTAGAAGAAGAAAAAGAAAGGGAGACAGTAACTTTGTCCCTCACACAACAACACTTAGTCTCATAACTATGAAGCCATAGAAACACATTAACTATGAGAAAAACATTCTCAACTATGAAATATAGATGGATCTCGACAAACTATGATTCAATTCAAAAGATATGTTGTTTATATCTACTGCAAAATTTTGCATATTATTTTATCTTAATAGTATTTTTTGGTTGCCCAATTGTAAAACCATATTCCAATTTGCGTTTTCCAAGTGGAGATGTGTTTATGAAGAAACAAGTATGAAGAGGATTAATTACAGCTACAGTACCTCAACTCTGCAAAGTTGAATCAAACAACAATAAGAAGCATCCAACGAACCAACGAGCAAGCATCAACTAGTCAACCAAGAATGCCAGTGAAGAACAATATTGTTCAAATTTACTACAGACAACATTGTATAAAAAAATTAGAGGAATATATTGTAACATTCCTGTTAAGCAAACATTTTATGCTATGAGGCCTAGCAGGTAAACATGTAATACTGTAAGGACCATGCAAAGGCCTACCACTGTGCAAACATTTAAGGAAGCTACAGTTTTGCACAGTTGGAATTTTTCATCCACAATTGGAACACCTGCATAACACCCACTGACATATAAAAAAGAAAATCAAATTTTCTCTTCACATACAAGCATGTTCTGGAAGAGGATTTTGACTCAGGCATCTCCAACATTAAAAATTTTCACTTGCTAACTGGAAATAACAAACAAAAAAGAATGAACACGAACATAAATCTAGAAACAAAACCCACCCGTCAATGGGGAACGACAAAAACAACAACAACAACAATAGGAAAACAAGAAACCAGTCAACAAGCAATGAGCAAGCAACAACCAGTGAACCAGTAACGTCGCCAAAGAACAATATCGCCCATATTCACTACAGACAACATTGCAGAAGAAAAAAGAAAGGACGAAAATGTCTTGCAACAGGTCGACCAAGCAATGAAAGAATGAAACCGAAAAACCGAGACCCATCGTTGAATGGAGAAGGATAGAATCGTAGCCTGTGGCCTGGAAACTGTAATAACAGGTCCAACTGCAGATGAAGGACCCCAAGCTTGTAAAGTTGAAGCAAACAAGCAAAAGAATCAAATAAAAATCCAATGAAGAAGCACCAAAAGGCCCAACTACAGCTGCAGGACCTCAACCCTACAAAGTTGAATCAAACAACAATAAGAAGTATCCATCGAACCAAGGAGAAACCACCAACCAACTAACTAGGAATGCTGGTGAAGAACAATATTGGCCAAATTCACTGCACACAAGGTTGTATCAAAAAAATTGGAGGAAAATGTATTGTAACACATCTGTTAAGAAAAAATTTCAGGCTGTGAGGCCTATCAAGTAAACATGTAAGGTTGTGAGGACCGTCCAAAGGCCTTCCACTATGAAAGCAATTAAGAAAGGTGCAATTTTTAGGGTTGGTATTTTTCAATATTAGGAGCGATCAAAATCCTCTTGCAGTTCATCTTTGTATGTGATTACTACGACTAGAGAAGCAAGATTGTAATGTTGTCTTCATCTCATTCCTGATCGCCAATGTTCAACACAGAACCTACATCCATCGCAGCCACAGTAATGTATAGGAAAAGGAAATCATATTTTCGCGTCACATACAAAGATGTTATGCAAGAGGATTTCAATTCAGGCATCCCAAGTAGTGAAATTTCTCACCTGCAAACTACAAATAGAAAAGGAAGATAAAAACGACACTGAATCCCACTCGTCAATGGGGAACAACAGAAGGCCAATTCCAATCACGACGTGAAAGCTACGACAAGACCAAGAAGAAAACAAGAACAACAACAGGAAAACAAAAAATCAGTTAACAAGAAAGGAGCAAGCATGAACCAGCAAACCAGTAATGTCGTTGAAGAACAATATTGCCCATATTCACTACAAAGAACATTGCACAAAAAAAATAACGAAGGAAAATGTATTGTAACAGGCCTGTTAAGTAGACATTTAAGGTTGCGAGGCTTGTTAGCTAAACATTTAAGTATTTCAGGACTGTTGTGTAAACATTTAAGAAAGAATGTAGTGTGGCATGTCTGTCTCGTACGAAAAAACATTTATTATATTATTTTATAACAAAAAAAATAAAATTAGTAGCAATAGTTCGAACAATAGAGGGTATGTAAAAGAAAATATTATTCAAAGGACAAACTAATATGAACTCAAATAATAAAAAAATGACTCTCTATCCTCAAAACTTTGGAAAACATTTCAAGAAAGAAGTAAAAATTCAAAGAAATTGTATATGATCAAAAACTTTAGATGTGACATATAAAACATTGGGAATAGCGAAGCTGACAATAAGACCTCCAATCTCTTATCCAATCATATCATGACGTATATGGTATTTTTTATTATATAAAAATCAATGTTTTTAGTTCTCTAGTTCCAACAATAGATATTAAGCAAATATTCTTAGTCAAAGGACAGACTAATATGAAGTCAACTAATTATCGATAGCTATAGTCCCTCTATGCCTTGGAATAATAACAAGTACTCATTTATATTAATAATAAATATATTAATTATGACAACTATTAATAATTATTAATATAGTTGATGGTTGATATTAAATTAACCCCTAATATTACTAATATAATATATTATTAATCAATTTCTACTATAATAATTTAATATTGATAACAGTAAATCTAACCTTATTAATTAATATATTATTAATAACCTTAATCCTAAAGCATCTAGAAAATGCAAACTAGTCAATTCAACTTAGTCATTACCACTATAATAATCTAATATTGATCACACTAACCCTAACCTTATTAATTAATATATTATTAATAACCTTAACCCTAAAGCATCTAAAAATGCAAACTAGTCAATTCAACTTAGTCATTAAAGAAATGATTAATTAAACCCAATTTCAAATCCATAAGATAAGATTTTATATTAAGTTCTAGAGTTTTTACAAACATAAATAAAAATTATTTTATTATTGGACTCCACAGAAAAAAAAGATTTTAAATAATCTTCTTAAAGTCTTCTTGAATTATTAATAGTATCGTTTGTTTATATAATTTTTACTAATTTTAATAAAATGTGCCTAATTTTTTTTCTAATTTCCATATACTTTTATTTAGAGCCTCTTGATATAGTTATTTTATGCAGTTAAAAATAATCACGTTTTGTTCTCAACTTCTTCTTCATCTAGGCGCAATTCATCGAGCTGTGAAACTAAGGTGTTTTGTTCCTGATGAATTTAATTCACTTCAATCACATTGAAATACTTTTTGAAAGGAAATCTATGCGCCCTTACTCTCAATGTTAATGAAATCTCTGCTCTAACATTACACTAAGGAAAGGCCTATTGATTTGGCGAAGACACAAGAGATGTTGAATTCTCAGTCCAACTTAAATTTCGATGGGAATAGCTACACAACTAAAGGAATTTAATTCCCACACCTGCACAATATTATATCATATTAAGGAAGCTAATTTTAAAATAGTTTAAAAAAATTGTGACTTCATTGTTTTCATGATCAAATGACGCCATTGCCAAGGAACTAAAAAAATCCCCTTAAATTTACACAGGAATGTCTGACTATAGCGTGGAATTCATTAACCTCGACTGTACCGTGGAATTCATTAGGCTCGCCACAATATCTTGAAGAATTTATTACGTTCGACTCACCACGATATCTAGAATAATTGTTTCCGCAGCGTGGAATTCATTTCTAGAATAAGCTCGATTGTACCGTGGAATTCATTAGGCTCGCCACAATATCTCGAAGAATTGATTACGTTAGGCTCGCCACAATATCTCAAAGAATTTATTACGTTAATCTCGCCATGATTTCCTTTAAACGACGGTGGAATTCATTACGGTCACCACGATTTTGGATGGAGAATATAAAACGGCTTTCCATATGACCGCTACAATCCGTAGGTGTATGGTAGATATGGAAAATGTGGTAGAAAATTAAATCTAACAAGTGTTGTGTGGCAACTTAGTCCGTGTCGGTTGAATTGGGAATAAATGCAGAGGGATAGGAAAAAGTAGCGGAATGAGATGGAAACTGTAGTGGAGATGTGGAAAGCATCATGAAGCACATGTGGTATTCATCCAGTAAATGACGCGTGGTGTCTAGAGCACCATTTATTTTTTGAAAGTATATAATATATTTTGCTATGTTGAAAAATTGTGTCTATTTTGTCTGTATATGTGGCAGGACAAAATAAAGTTATATTCAAATTAAGAAAATACAATTTCCACATAGTGAAAGATAAAAAATTATGATAACTTAAATATAAAAAGAGATAAAAATCAGCTTAATTTGAAGTATATCAAAAAAGTTACATTTTCGTAGAAATTTAAATGAATTTTTCATATGGACTGGAATTGAGGTGCGCGCAGACCATAAGCATAGTGGAAGATAAAAATTTATGAGGCCATAAATATTTTTTTATTTGAAATATATCAAAAAATAATAGTCTGTTACAAATTCCTTGTAATTTAAATGTGTTTGTCATATAGAACTAGTATTGGGGTTCCCGCGGACTATAAAAGAAATACGTACAAGAAATAGGACTGTAGAAAGAAGAAGCGGCCGACGGTAGAGTGTAATACCTGAAAAGAATAAATTGAAATGTAACGGTCTTTGGCTAGACATTTCTATTTTAAAAAGTGGAATAAGTGGATTGATAAACAAAGTAGGATGTGATCAGTGTAGACTTACATCGATGGTACATATGACTCCTTTTGCTATTGTATTGTTGATGCCTTTTCATTGATGTCATTGACGACTACTGGAATCATGGTAAGTGCTTGTTGCCTTTCGTCAGCGATCTTCTTCAATTCGCTTTCGAGCCATTCTTCAATGTAGCTTCTCATTGGGGCGACGTTAATCTCATTCCATATTTTTATGTTGAAAAGTTGATTTTCCAATTCCCTGAAGTCGATAGAAAGATTACGTAGAGCCTGATCAATTTCCTTATTATTTATTGAGTAGTCAACTAGCCAGTTGTCGACGTCATCTTGACCATATTCATGGATGTTGTAAAAATTCTTCAAAGACAACTCCTTAAAAATATCAACCTATTCAACGAAGGCTTGCTTAGTTAAGGGAAAGGAGTTGAAGATTAAGTTGGGGTCTTAGAAGTCGTTGGTCCTTTTGGCCAAGTTTATTCTGGCCATCTTTGTGAACAATTTTTCTTTTTTGATATGTCTTGTTCACGTGACTGGACAATGAGATGCAGGTTCTTCACTTTTTCTTTCCAGCATGCATTTAATTGACCAATCCAGTTTTTGGATGGGAGATCTTGTTCTCTTCTTTTAGTTTCTATCATGTTCTTGAAAATGGTGCCAAAAGGAAGGACCATGTTTAAATAGAAATGTTCTTCATCTTTTAACTCCACCTACAAATGTTCTAGCAACCTATGTTCCCTCGTTCCAAGGGAAGTCATGGTTTGTGATGTTTCCCAGGCCTCAACAATCGGTTCCATTCTTTTCTTGATATTTTTCTCCACATATCCTATACAGGATGAGAGGATACTAGAGGATCCTTTTAACTTGGCTGCAGGAGTCTTTGGCATGGCTATTTCCAAAGGATTGGAAAGAAATGGAATAAGAATAAAATCTTCTTCCAATTCCTTGACCCGGTCCTTCAGTCTTGCATTCTCAGCTTCAATTCCTCCAATGGAATCATTAAGAGAATCTTCGGTCACTATGTGAAGTTGACAAATTTGGGATGGACGTATATGGACAAGGTTAACCTTTGAACGAGATTTTCCTTTCTTATTTTTTACATCTTTTTTTTCAACAATTATTATTTTGGACTGGCTGTCAAAAACAACACTCTAGAACATGAAGGATTCATCTTCATCGAAATGTTTAGTATAAGATATGTCCTTTAGACAACTATGTTGTATCGCATCTGTGAGATGATCAAGGTAGTGGAATACGGTATCCAAATCAGGTTCAAGTTCCACGTTCTCACTCTAAATTTTGGGCTCTTTCGTTTGTCCCACAATTTTTTTTCTCTTCTTGTCCACTAGAAGCTTGTGAGAATTATCAATTTTAGGGTTAGAAGGGTCATTATATCCTCCATTTGAAGAACTCTGATTTTCTTTGTTGTTTTGGTGGGTCGTTGGAGCGATGCTCCGGGATGTTTTACTTTTGGCAGTGTTATTCATTGATTGAACACTCTTCTCACCAGGGTCTTTTCCCTGTTGCTTGTTCAATTCAGTGGTTCTTTGGAGTGTGTCTAGGTCGCTGGCATCCGAAGCAAGAGCGTTGTCGCCAGTGTCTCTATTTTCGGTTGGGTGTTTTTTGAAAAACAATTTTCCCAAGCCAAGTGTTTGTAAATGTTGTAAAACAAAATTGTCGGGGTCGAACCCTGTTAGGATTTCAACATATATTAAGTTTAGGTTGCTAAAATGAGCTACAAATTCTTCAATTTTTTTGACGTTCCTCAACACGAAGTCCCTGACTTTCCAAGGCAGAGGAATGAATTGTTTTTTCTTCTTCTCTTTGAATAGATGCAACCAGTGGTTGTATTGTGTTGCTAGTTATGTGATAAAAATTGTGTACGTAATGTGACATGGAAGAAGAGCAGGTTTTTCCTTGGAGCCAAAAATCCTTATCATAGTGTAATTATCCAGATATTCATTTTCCCCCTGCCTGTCCAAAAAACTGGTTTCCTAGTCAGGTATTCGAGGAGCATCTTCTCCCAATGCCAAAACTTTGAAAATAGACACAAAGCCATTAAAAACCTCATAAAAATAGTGGGAGGCCTTGTGCTTCCACAAGGCCCAGTACCATAACATTACTGGGTCGAATTCCCAGTTGACCTTCTTAGACAGAGACAATTATGGAAACTGACAACAATGTGTTATTGCAAAAACTAAGTAGGATGACATAAAAAATCTCTTCTCCTTTTTGAAGCTTGACAATTGGGAACAAATTTCATGGGAAATTAGCTTGCACCAATAAAAAATGGCTTGTTCCTTGACTATGAAATACAAAATATAAAGAGCCATCTGAGAAATAGTTGTTATGGAGTCTTGTCTCATTATTATTGTAAACAACTAGGCAATTTCCCGGTATGTATTTCTAAATGAACTAACCTGGAAGCGTGTGAAAGCATCAGGAACTACCATTGGGTCTTCCAAGAACTTGGGCAAGAGGTCCAACCCATTATTATTCTTTCTTAGGAACTGCTTAGAATATTCTCCTTTGAATGTCAATGTTGGTTCCAACAATCTTAACATCTGGCGGAAGACCTGAGGCGACAAAGAAACAGAAGAACGGTCCTGCAATGGAATAATTCTTTGGGCTAAGATAAATTTATCGGCACACCAAGAGACTAGCTCCTTACAGTAAAAAACTTCAGGGACACATCCTGCATGAGAAATCTGAAAGGTCCAAATTACTTCGTTATGGGTAGCAGGAGATGAGTAATAAGAATATTCCCTAGACTATTGATGTCCTGGTCCTCGCGCCTGAAGTTGTTCACTGTATCTCCACATGAATACTATCGAGGTGATGCCATAGGTTTATGAGAATGTTCGTTTGCTGTAGATGATGATTGAAATGAATAGTTGGAGGTGATAATATTAGTCTTTGCAAATGTTAGTTCAATGATAATCAATGGGAAATCTCCTCAAGCCTTTCGTTGATTAATGACAATCTCTATGGGTGTTGTATGGTGAATTTTTAGAAGTAAATCTTATTTATTGAATATTTAGAAGCACAAAGGTGGTGGGTACGACGAAGAGCAATTAAGGGTTGGAGGTTTCGTGAATGTGCCAACCCGACAAGGTGCGAGTGACATTTCATGATTTTTAAATTAACACTCGAAAGGAATATTATAACGCTCTGCAAATATTGGTTTAATGCTTATTAATAGGAGATATCCTCAAGCCTTTCACCCATAAATGGAAATCTATAGGGTTCTTGCATGATGAGATGTTAGAATTAAATGTCACTAATTGCATATTTAGAAACAAGATATATATATATATATATATATATATATATAAACAATTTTTTATTATAAACAAGTGTGTAGGTCACAGAGACGGGGAATAACAAGGAACGAACGACAAGGTCTAAAAAATGGTTGGACGGGATTCAAAATAGGGTTACAGGGATACTCAGGAGAGGTGATTGTCTGATAGTCAAATTTTATGTATCGGAATTTTTTACTACAATACGTGTAAAACAAAAGAGAGTATGATGGGGCAGTTTAGCGGCGAGTTTTCATATTTGAGAAATTTCAGGAAAGTGAATAAACATGGAATAGGGAAACGGTGGGTCAGACTCATTTTTGGAATTGAGGATTGAAGATTTCGTGGACGGACCAACTCGACGATGTCCAAATGGCATTCCATGATGTTTGAAATAAACACTCGTAAGGGATAATACAACCATCCAAAATTTTTGGTTTTATGCATATTAATGGGAGATCTCCTCAAATCCTAGTTTAGCATTAACGTTTTCTAAGTGCATACTTAGAAACAACATCATATATATAATTCCCAATTGGTAATTGCAAAGGGTGCGGGCACAAGAAACAATTATTAGGAATTGGGTATTTCTTGAACTTGCCAACCCGACAATCTCCAAATGAAATTCAAAGAAATGGCCAAGTATGGAAAGCAGAAGGACAAGGTTCTAAATGGGGTTGCAATTGCTTCAAAGGAGACATTCGGACCTGATGGTCAAATAATATGTGTCATAAGTTTTCATTGTAAAATGCGTGCCACTGAAGAGGGCATGACAGGTAGACTATTATACGAAAGATGGTGTGATGTGAGGCTGATTGTAAATTTGTATATTGTGGAAGTCAAGGTACTATTTGTAGGTCAAGGAACAATAGAAGTGTAATCTAGAGCCCGCCTACCCAGGAATCCATGACCGGAGAAGTGACTGGACATGGAATGGGGAAGCGGGTGGTCACAGTCGTGATATAAAAGAACAAGTGCAAATGTGAACAAGTAAATCCGCTAACCCGCATAGCTAGACATTTTTGGAAAACTGACTAAGTGACCAGAAAGATAAAGTACAGGGAAAAGAGAATTTTCTTAAGTATAGAAGACGAATGTCTATCTTTTCTGCATGTTTCCGGAGAAGTTATACACTGATTCCATATACTTGAAAAGAAGTGCGAAGGTGGCAAGCACATAAAACAATGACTAGGAAATGGAAATTGTCTGAACAGGCCAACTCAATGATCCGCAAAAGATATTGATGATAGAGAGGGCTTCAAAATAGGCTGACAAGGGTTCGTGAGGAGACATGAGGCTCCAAAGGTCAAATTGTATTGATAAAAAATTTAGAGTGCATACTGTATAAGATGAAAAGGGGTTGGCGCAGTCACTCGAAAGGAAATTTGTATATCGCGGAAGCCGGGGGGCTGTTTGCAAATCAAGGAACATAGGAAATGCACTCTGCATTTTCGGGAATTCGCAATTGTAGGCATAGGAACTTTCGTGTGAAAATTGTGTATCACAGAACATGCTTTGATGTGGGAGTGCGAAAGTAAATTTGTATACAGCGGAGGTTTGGGTGTTGTTTGCAGACAACAGAAAAATGGAAGTGCAATATAGAGGATGCATGCTAGAGAATTCGTGATCTGAGAAGTTCCTATTCATCGAATGGGTGGTGGTTGCTCTGAGTCACAATATAAAAGCACGAGCACAAATGTGAACCCATTAGTTGGCCAACACGCGCATTGAGACATTTTTGGAAAAACGACTAAGTAACAAGAAAGAGAGTAGAGGGAAAAAAGAAACGTGGATGTGGTCAAGTATAGAAGAGGGAAAGCAAGGTCCAATATACTCATATTTGCAATAGATATTCCATTTCCTGGCAAGATCTTTTATGTATGTTGTTGGATAAGTTGTTTACATATTGCATATACTTGGAAATAAATCTGAAGGTAGTAGGCACATGAAAGAGCTACTATAAATTTGAAATTTCTTGAACCCGCGAACTCGATGATCTGCAAAAGAGATGTCAAGAAATGGTCAAGTATGGAAAGCGATCAGACAGGCTTCAACATAGGGTGACGGGTTCCCAAATAGACATAAAGCCCCGACTGTGAAATTGTATATATCGGAACATTTGAGTGCAAAATGTGTAACACAGAAGAGGGGATGATGTGGGAGTCCAGAAGTAAATATACATATCACAGAATCCGGAGTGTTGTTTGTAGGTCATGGAACAATTGAAAGTGAAATTTAGACAAAGTGGAAGTGCTCGGTCGAAATGCATGAATTATCCAACCCGCCCAACAAGAAATTTTAGGAAAAACCACTAAATAACCAGAAACAGAAACTATAGGGGATAAACGAGTGGGAAAATAGAAAGGCAGAGGGCAATTTTCGTAAGCGAGAATCGGTTTCAAACAAGCCCCATTGTTGCAAAACCATTATTTTCTAGTAATTATCAACAAATGATTTCTTGAAGATTAGATACATTTTTCCACGACTGTAACATATTAACTTAAGTATTAAACTTCTTGCATAATGGGTTTTTATCACTAAAGCTTAATGATTGCATGTCTAGAAACAATAATGACGATCTTGCTACAACATTGTGATTTGGTATTGCTATGTTCTATTTGCATCACGAATAGAATTGAACGTTGGTTTGAAAACTATTTGAAATTCATTTTTTTGTTTCTATAAAAGCCCGATGGAACGACAAAGTGCATTTCCATATAATTGTTAAATGTTCCATTTTAGAACGAATTATGTAAGCGAATACAATATCGAAGAACTACGAGACTATTGAACCATGCCAATGAGAAGAGGTGTTAAATCCATAAAAGAAGCAACAAACAACACTCCCAAGGAAATTTTTTAAATAGTAAATCGATTAAAATAAAACAATATTGAGCACTGTATATCTATGCTTAGAAATTGGACAGAGTTCTTTGGGCCAAAACACTAAACATATTTTCCATAGACATAGGCATATGATCTACAACATGCAGGAGCCATCGAGATGCTATTCAAAATGCATAGAAAACTGATAACCATGCTTTTTTTTTCCAGGAAATCCTTGCATCCTTCTCCTTGGTGGATCAATGTCCGGTGCCCCGATCTCAATATTTTACAGAAGACTTGAGCCAACAAAGAAACATGAAAGTGGGTCTGGAGCGTGGTAAATCATTGTTTTGAAGAATATGAACAAAATACATGTGGTAAAATTCATAGTTTTCACAAGCTTCCTGTGAGGAAGAAGACGAAACAACATTGTAGCACAAACGGAATAGCCCGAAACTAAATGTTAGGTCACACCGAGAAACCAACTCCTCACATTTGAAAACTTTAGGGACACAGGTTGCACGTGCAATTGCAGAGGCCCAAATTAATCCATTATGGGTGGAAGGAGATGACTAGTAGGAATATGCCTTGCACCAATGGTAGTTCTAGTCCTCATTCCCTAAGATGTTAATTGCATATCCATAGAACAGGGCAGTGGTCCCACAATTCAATATTTTTTTGGCTTGAAATATATCTCTGGGAGCATCAACAGATCATTTCCTTATAGTGAAATACTTTCGCCCAGAACGGACTACTCTGAACCTCTTGAATTCCTACTTTCAGGCTAGAAAGTAGCTATTGCGTTCAGCGTCGGCTTCTTTTGTGTAACCCATTCTTTTTGTATTGTCAAGACTACCATCGTCGAGCCGGGAAGTGCCACCCTTTATAGTTGATTTCAATTTGGGCATAGTAGTGGGACCAGTCTCTGCATTGTCATCATCCATTGCCATATCATTGTTCATTAGATCATCTTCTTCCGGCTCAAAATCCATCGCATCAACATATGTGCCAAGTATCAATGCAAGTCAAAAAGTTGTCTGAGCAGGCAGGGTTGCATTGGAATTGTTTGGTTTGAAATATATATCTCAGTGCACCAATGGACCATCTCCTTTTTTTCTCCTGGGCGGAGGGAGATGAGTAGTAAAAATATGCCCTGGAATACTGGTACCTTTGGCCATCATGTCCGAAGGTGCTTAATGTATCTGGACAAAACTGTTGTGAAACTGCTGCCATAAGTTAACGAGAATTTTCATTTTCTCCAGATGATGTTTGAAATGAAAATTGAGGAGGGATAATATAACCATCCGCAAATATTGGTTTAATGCGTTTCAATGTAAGATTTCCTCGAGCCTTTCATTGATCAATGACAATCTCCAAGGTTTGTGCCTAATGAGTTGTTACCATTAAATCTTACTAATTGCATATTTAGAAAAAAGTGCGAAGGTGGCGGTGACAGCGAAGAACGATTAAGAATTAGAGATTTAGTAAAGGTCCCAACTGGCCCATGCATGAAAGATTGCATCATGTGTGAAATGAATACTTGAAAAGGATAACATTCTTCTCCGCAAATCTTGGTTTAATTCATATTAATGACAAATATTCTCTGGCCTTCCGGACATTAATGACAATCTTAATGGTTCTTTCACGATGAACTACTAGGATTAAATCTTTAATTGCATATCCAGAAAGTACAAAGGTAGCGGGGATGGTGAAGAGAAAGCAAGAATTGCACATTTATTCATCCCGCCAATCCACGAAACTAATTTAAATAAATGCCTAAGTATGGAAAGCGGTCGAGAGGGTTTCAAAAATAGGGCCACAAGATATACCTAGGAGATGTGAGGGCCCGATGGTCAAATTGCACTTCACAACGACAAATTTCGGCCATCAATTTGTATATCGTGAAATTCCGGGTGCTCTTTGGACATAGTAAAACAGTGGAAGTGCAATGTTGAGCAAGCCTGGCCAGGAACTGACGATGGTAATAGTGGCCAAGTATGCAATGGACAAGTGGTTCATCGGAGTCCTGATATAAAGCATTAGACATAGTCAGAACAAGAAATATTGAAGGACTTGAAAATAGGCCCACAAGCTTTACCCAGGAGACGTGAGGGGTCGATGGTCAAATTGTATCTACCCCAACTATTGTGAGAGTCAATTTGTATATTGCGAAACTTCGAGTGTTGTTTTTAAAAGAAGGAGAAATTTGGAAAAAGGACACATTCGTAAAAGGACCAAGTAAACAAAAATTGAAAGCAAAAGAGATAAAGGGGAATTTTTTTTCTAATTTGTAGATCGTGAAATTCCGGGTGTTGTTTGTAGGCGGCGGAACAATGGAAGTGCAATTTTGAACATGTCTATCCAGGAACCCATGATTCAAAAATTTTGTTCAATATCAAATAGGGAAGCAGTCGGTCGGGCTGGTGATATAAAAGTAACAGGGGAAATCTGAAGACATGAACCACTAACTCTTGTAGCTAGACATTTTCTAAAAAATGAGTAAGTAACCAGAAAGGGAAAGAAGAGGGAAAAAATAAAGGGGATGGCAATTTTCGAAAGTGGAAATTGGTATAAGAAAGGCCCATTGATGGGAATTGGTATAAGAAAGCGAGGAATGGTTATATTTTCCAGGATCCACAAGATACATCTAGGAGACGTGAGGGGATGATGGTCAAATTGCATGTCACAATGACAAATTACGACCATCAATTTGTATATCGCGGAATTTCGGGTGCTCTTTTCACGTAGTAGAATAGTGGAAACGTAATTTTGATCAAGCCTGGCCAGGAACCGTCGATGGTAATAGTGGTCAAGTATGAAGTGGACAAGCATATGGTCAGAATCGTGATATAAAAGCATTAGATATAGTCAGAACAGGAAATATTGACGGGCTTGAAAACAAGCCCAAAATATTTACTCAGGAGACGTGAGGGGCTGATGGTCAAATTGTATCTACCCCAAGTGTTGAATGGAAACTGTGTAACATGAAACAAGGACAATGAAAAATTTCGACGGTCAATTGTATATTCTGGAACTTTGGGTGTTGTATATAAAAGTAGGAGACATTCGGAAAAGGGAAATCCAGAAAAAGGACCAAGTAAACAAAAATTGAAAGCAAAAGAGATAAATGGGAATTTGTTTACTAATTTGTAGATCACGGAAGTCTGGGTGCTATTTGTAGGCGCCGGAACAATGGAAACGAAATGTTGAACCCTTCTATCTGGGAACCTGCGATTCAAAAAGTTTGTTCAATATGAAACAGGGAAGCAGTCAGTCGGGATGGTGATATAAAAGTAACAGGGGAAATCTAAACATGTGAATCTACCAAAACCTGTAGCTAGACATTTTCTGAAAAACGACTAAGTAACCAGAAAGGGAAAGAAAAGGGAAAAAAGAAAGGGGATGGAAATTTTCGGAAGCGGGGATTGGTATAAGAAAGGCCCATTGATGGAAATTGGTATAATAAAGTGAGGCATGTTTATAGTTTCTAGGATCTGTTTGTATAAGAGAAACGTCGAAAATATACAAAAAAATCAATTTTGGGATGATTTAAGTAAAGTTATTGTACTGTTATCTTAACAACAAGTAGAACAATGACGAATTTTAATTTTAATGTCCTCTCATTGATATGATAGTTCCATTGGACTTCACATAGTGTATATTGTTTTATTTCAAATTATTCTAGGAGATGATTTTTTTTAAGTTCATTGATCAAGGAAAAGTGTTAAAAATGACATAAAGGGGATTTTTTTTGCTAATTTGTAGATTGCGGAAGTAGGGGTGTTGTTTGCAGGCGGCAGAACAATGCAAACACAATGTTGAACCCGCCTATCCAGGAACCCGCGATGAAAAAAGTTTGTTAAATATGAAACGGGGAAATGACTAGTCGGGTTGGTGATATAAAAGTAAGTGGAAATCTGAAGACGTGAATCCGCCAACTCGCGTACCTAAACATTTTTCGAAAAATGAGTAAGTAACCAAAAATGAAAAGAAAAGGGAATTGGTGTAAGAAAGCACATTGATGGTATTAACAATAACCATGGAGTGAAATAAACATGTGAACAAGTTCTTCAATCAAGGAATAGATACATCGATCCGTTCTTATAGTTTCCAGGATCTGTATGTATAAGAGAAGCGTCGAAAAGCTACAAGAAACCAATTTTGGGATGTATAAGTAAATTTATGGTACTGCCAGCTTCATTGCAAGTATAACAACGAAAAATTTGAATTTTAATGTCCTCGCGTTGATATGATACTTTCATTGGACTCCGCAGAGTGTATATTCTTTTATTTCAAATTATTCCACGAGATTATTTTTTCTCACTTCATCGACCAAGGAAAAGTGTTAAAAACAAGATAAAGGGGAATTTGTTTGCTAATTTCTAGAGTGCGGAAGTCCGAGTGCTATTTGCAGGCGGCGGAACAATGGAAATTCAATGTTGAACTCGCCTATCTGGGAACCTGTGATCCAAAAAGTTTGTTCAATATGAAATGAGGAAGCAGTTGGTTCCATTGGTGATATAAAAGCAAGTGGAAATCGGAGCACGTGAGTCCGCCAACTTCCATGTCGATACAATTTTTTAAAAACGAGTAAGTAACCAAAAAGGGAAAGAAAAGGGTAAAAAAGAAAGGGGATGGCAATTTATGGAAGCAGATATTAATGTAACAAAGCACCATTGATGGTATTAACAGTAACTATGAAGTGCATTAAACATGTGAACATGTTCTTCAATGAAGGAATAGATACAATGAACGATGCTTATAGTTTCCAGGATCTGCTTGTATAAGAGAAGCGTCAAAAGCCACAAGGAAAATGAATTTTGGGATGTCTAAGTAAACTTATTGTATTGTTCATCGCAATTATAACAACAACGAATTGAATTTTAATGTCCTCTCGTTGATATGATAATTCCATTGGACTTCACATAGTATATATTCTTTTATTTCAAATTATTCCAGGAGATTAATTTTGCTAAGTTCATCGATCAAACAAAAGTGTTAAAATGAACCACATACCACATTTTCCATCACAAAACTTATATAAAATGGAAAAGTATGTCCTCTATATTCTTTAATATCATATAAAAACTGTGAAGATCTTGAATGTATTATTAATTTTCAAGAGTGAAGCATACAACCAAGAACCAAGTAAACACCAACTGTATTGATATATTGATATATTGAACAAGAAATGGAATTCCATTATATATCAAACAATTCGATATATAAAAAAAGCACATCGTCCCATTGGTTTTCATTTCCCTTACAAAGCTTGACACAAATAAATTTTTTTCCCAACCGATATGCAGTATCACATTGTCCTCATTCAAGGTAAATTTTATATGTATCTAAAAGTTGCGCAACATTTAGACACTCTTTTCCTTTTTCTGTAGGTATGATTCATATGGAAATTCTTCTAACTCAGGAAGCACATATTGTAACAGAGGTTGTCGAATTGTATAATGCACGGTTGTGTTTCCAACGGTTCGGATAGCAACATTAAGGCAATGTCTATATATATGTATGGACATTTTTTACTTCATCGCAG
Organism: Picea mariana; assembly: GCA_032191745.1. Classification (NCBI taxonomy): domain Eukaryota; kingdom Viridiplantae; phylum Streptophyta; class Pinopsida; order Pinales; family Pinaceae; genus Picea; species Picea mariana. The sequence continues at coordinate 53,338 of JASDQU010680972.1, forward strand.
ACAATCAATCTTATCATCATTTATGAAGGTAGAAGCAGAAGAAGAAGCATGAGAGTTGCATTTCTCACACACAGGCTCAAAGGGGTTGGGTATGCATTCGCTGCAACCAAAACACCTTCAACTTGGAAATGTGAGCATAGTAGTTAATATATTGAACAATATAATTTACAACTGCACCCCCCCCCCAAAAAAAAAAATGCATAGATTTGGTCAAGGCTATTTGTTTGAGCAAAGTGAGGATGAAACTGTAGATGTATACGCACAACAGTTGTAGATCTATTTAGCTTCTTGAGATCATGTACTATGTTTGCTCGCAACTCTATCAAAAATGTTGATTTCGTTGTGCAAAAAATCCTTTATTTACCATCTCTTTTCTTTGTTATATTTTTGAAGAGCATAAGTGAAAATTTCCCTTTATGCAATTGTTGTTCGACTGACCAAAATAAATTTGAATAGGTATCGAACAATTTCAGTTGCAACATGGAATAGTGCAATATTTGTGTAACTTAACTGAGATACATGGACATATGAAAGAAAAGGAAAAAACTAGATATGGAGAACGGTACCATTGCCTTGTCATTGTCTGACTCTCCATATTTTATATGGAGAATGTGTTGCGAGCCAAGCTTTCTTGGGAGTGTCATATCTATGCCAATGGTTCTAATCAGGTAAATATCATTGCTCTGTGCAAGTTGGTTGATAATTGTGTCCGGGATGAAACAATATTCTGAACAAATACTGGGGATTTTTTCCACGATACTTGTTTCGTTGAGCAATATAATCGGATCACAATCACCACGATCATATATTGTTTTCAAAAATATATTAAAATTTATAATGGATATCCCATTACCTGGCAATATATATTTTCGCATGTTTGTGTACAAGCTGTGTAGGAATAGTTAGTGTAACTGTCATGAGGGCCTCCTTGTCTATCATCTCAGCATGCATAATGGATCTAGTTTTGTTTTCCTTGTCCAAGTAGGTGCTATAGACGACCATTATGTCCTCGATGAACACTTTTCCTATTTGGCGGTTGTTCAAGCCCTCTATTGATAGTATTTTGGGTGTTACAAGTTTATACATGGTGACAATTTTTGAACATGAAAAGGTAATGTGAATGGTAATTTGAATTATTTTTTTTTGTTTTCTTTTTTTTCCTGCCATGAATGTACAAGCAGACACACATCTTGGATGAACTATGGAGCCAGGTTTTTGCAACCAAACCTCTTAGTTGGGGGAGCTTGCGTTGTGTTCGGCGTCTCACTTTCACTTGTTGATACTTCTTGTGAACTACAAAGTATGTGTTGCAGTTGACATCAACATACTCACCATGACATAGATGAACACATAGCTGAGGATATTTGTTTGGTAAACATACGAGTAACATAATGTATGCATCTTTACATTTGGCATTGTCGGTCTGTTGATGTTTGGGATGATTGACTTCTCATGGGCATGTCACTAGTCCAACTTTTTCTAATGCAAGCATGTGTAGATCAACATCAGAAGGAATAAACGAGCATATGCATTATATATTTTCCATTATTGTTCTTAATGACACATGCAGGTTCGAAGGAGATGGAATATGAAATACGGTGTGAAGGGATACTCGGGAAACATGACGACCCGAGGGTCAAATTGTATGCCTCGGATTTTTTGACTGGAAAATTGTGTAATAGTAAATAGGGCTCGATGGCAGGGCAAGAGGGCCAATTTGTATATCACAGAACCTCTGAGGCCAGACACACAATCTTGAACACGCCAGCCCGGCACCCACAATCAAACAACTGGGTAAGTATGGAATAAGGTACAAGCACGACCATAAATGTGAACCCATGAGTCCGTCAACCCATGCACCAAGGCAATTTCGGAAAGACGACTAAGCAGAGAAATCAAAAAGAAAAAGGGATAATAGAAAATGGAAAACCCATTGTTGCCATATCATCGTTTTGTAGTCCAATATTATATGCCCCAACCCATTTTCTATGTTTAATTTACTAGCACAATTGGTATACCTTTTCGAAGATTGCACAACAAAACCCTCTGTTGTTGCATATAAGAAATCATCTTTCTTTCCAATCAATCTGTTTCTTCCAAGGTAGAAATGCCAAGTATACAATGGATATGAAGGCAAGTTAGTATGAAGAAAGACATGTAAAAGAAATAAATACATTTCTATTTATTTCAATGTAGCAGCAAAGAGAATAAGAAGAAAGATATGTAGTATATACACAGAGTAAAAAAGGTGCACAACATTAGAACAAGTAGAACAAATACACAGAAAATAAATGAAATACTAAATATTGGAATATGAAATAACAGTACAGGTATGCACCTCTACAACTCGTCGACTATGTCTGTGCCAAAGAGTCCATCGTCCTCTCCAACTACTCTATTTCTTCAAATGCATGAATACAGGAAAAATACAATGGACACAAGAAGACATGTAATGAAGATAAGTTACTATGCAGGAAGGCAGGAAATATCTACATACAAAAAACAAGGTGAACACATATACAAACAATAAATGAAATACAAACAACGGAATATGAAATAACAATACAAGCATGTACTCTTGTATCTCGTCTTCCACTGTTGTACTTAAGACTACTTCATTTTTTCCAACAATTCTGTTTGTTTGAATGTGGGAACACACAAAATACAATGAACATGGGCGGAAACTGGTATGCAACGGAGAACAAGTAATATGTACATACAGTAAATGAGAATCAACGAACAATAAAATATAGTCAGAAACATGAACTTTGCTTTTCTCTATCCATGGTTGTAAATATATAAAGTTTTTCCCTGCCCAAAATATATTACAAGCCACAAAATATTAAAAAATTGCATGGACATAGCTAAATGATTTTGATTTTTTGTGGCAAGGTATCCAGATATTCTTCCAAACATGGAAATATAATTTTTTTGTATCTTTGGTGTACGTATCTTATGTCAAGAACAAGACAAATTGTATCGTGGTCACACCAATCTGTGTAAAGGATAAAGAAGTTGTATTGTGATATGGGCACATTTCACCATATATGGTTAATAAGTGCATTTTTGCACATGTTTTCTCTTAACAAAAAAAACAACATACACTGCAATTGCACACATAGTTGTCCAATTATATCTTATGCGGCTTTTTTGTATCACACCAACACTAAAGTATCAGCAA
>JASDQU010680972.1:88636-104057 GCA_032191745.1 Picea mariana
GACTACTAAAACGTTCTCGATATGTGAGTACAAATTTCATTTTGCTTGAGCTATTTCGCCTTTGGTGATTGGTGCATGTACATGTTAATTTCTCTTGCTCCGTTTCTGCAGCTGTTCCAATTGGCAAACCAATACCGTGTGTCTTATAATGCATCCTGCCCTTTCTACTGCTCCTTTTCTGGTTTCCAAGTATGTATTCCTGCACACAATTGCTAATTTTAGATCATACACCAATTTTATCCATACTGTGAACAAAATTGGAGGCTTCGAGAATACAAAAGAGATTTAGTATTAGATGGACCCACTGCACTTGATGTATCATATTCATATTATTCTTAATGCTGAGCAGGACGAACTGCTGTGGGCTGCTACTTGGCTTTATAAAGCAACACGGGAACGATCTTATAAGCAATTTCTGTTGGATAACCAAGGATGGAGTGCCGCGGCCACTGAATTTAGTTGGGATAACAAATTTGCAGGTGTTCAGATACTCTTATCACAGGTAACGAACTCGTATACAATAAATGGTAATAAACTGATGCATTGACTCAATTTGATCGTCATAGGTCTTATAAAACAATCAGATTTGACTTAGAAACTTGCAGTAGGCTACAACCTCTACTTGTCTATATATATTCAAATATAATTTAGCAGTGAAATCTAAGGCTGCTTCTCTACATAATTGTATGGAATTCCTAGTAAAACATCTAGGTAGACTATTGTACATAAATGTCTAGGTAGACTATTAACCTAGATGGAATTCCTAGTAAAACATATACGTTAAACTAACCTCTTTCACATGTATAATTATATAACTCATCTCCATATAATAGACTGTTATAATGCACAGGAATATCTATCTGGGAAGAAGTCCTTGCAGAAATATAAAACAGATGCAGATTCTTTTATATGCGCCATACTACCCAAGAGTACCACAGTGCGGACACGCAGGACTCCAGGTTTCGTTATATAAACCAACAAAATCCCTCTATAAAGCAAAGTTTAGTGGAATCATTTAACAAACATGAATTGATCTGAATGCTTTGCAAGTTGGAAGAATTCGCCGAGTTGAATTTGTATATTTCCTGAGATATTTCTTCTTCTTTTACCTTCCTTGAAAACCAATCACATGAAATTTGCAGGTGGGCTTTTGTATACAAGAAACAGCAACAATTTACAATACGTAACTGCCGCTTCAGATATAATGATAGTATACGCAAATATACTTGCAGATGCAAAGATTTCCTCAATAGAGTGTGGCGGTGTTTCCTTTACCCATTCAGATATTCGAAGCTTTGCAAAAAGCCAGGTAAGTATAACAGCATGGTGGGCTTCGTCACATCAATTATAATTATAAAACTAGCTTTCATGGTCTGAGAAATGGTTTGAATGTATGGGCTTCATCAGGTAAACTATATACTGGGAAATAACCCATTGAAAATTTCTTATATGGTCGGCTTTGGAACGAATTATCCCCAGCATCTTCATCATAGAGGTTCGTCCCTGCCATCTATCCATGAAAAGCCGGAGAAGATATGGTGCAAGAAGGGAATGACTAAATTTTACGACAAAAATACAGTGAATCGAAACGTTCATGTGGGTGCTGTAGTGGGAGGACCTGATTCAAATGATCAATTCAAAGACGTGATCTCTGATTATAACCATCTGGAGCCGACGACATATATGAATGCTGCGTTTGTTGGCGCCCTTGCTGGCCTCCTTCGCTGGAACGCGTCTTGACAAAAATAATGAGATTGGGTACTTTGCCTGCGGGTTTGATCTTCAGTTAAGGATCCATATATTAATATCCACTGCTCTTATAATATCCAGTAATCTATAAACGCTGGACCGTGGCACAGTTTGAGCTCTGACGATACATAGCCCACCAGTTTCCACAGTGCAATTATTCTACTATTCAGATGTCTATTTACTTTCAAAAGTATATTGGAGAAATATATATACCCATAATTTCATTTAACATAAAGATTTTTTTATTCTGTATATAGTTTTGAGTTAGGTTTGATTTTTTATTAGTTTATGGTTAACCATAAAATATACACTCCTTTATCTAAAGTTTTAAAAAATAATGATTAATTTTAAATTTTAAATCTTATTTATCTCATATTTTATTGGTCAAAAACTTTAAATTCTTATTGCTGCTTTCACTTACCCCAATATTATTGTAATAAATATTTATACTATCTAATTATTTCATGCTTACTTCTTTTCTCCCTATCTCCTTAAACAGTACTTTCATTACCTTGTTAAATAAAACTTTGTTAGGATACTTAAAAAAAATTTCATTCACATCCCTCTCAATATATTATGATAATAAATAAAAAATTCATTCACATCCCTCTCATCATTGCCAACTACTAAAGATTATTATGTGGCTAAAAAGTTGCTTCATTCACATCCTTCACATAATGGGCAACCATTGAGAAATATTATGCGAAAATATGTGCATTTCTACACTCAACAATTATTACTACTCGTCCTAGTTTTGGTTTGGGATTTTTGTTTTTTTTAATAGATTATAACATTACATATTCTTAAAAGAGTTTTAAAAACTAGTAACAATCACATGTAATATAAAAGTGGTTGATATAAAAACCCTTATATCTGTTGAAAAGTGATACATCTAAAATGAGTATATTTAAAGCTGGTTGATATAAAAACCCTTATACCTATTGAAAAGTGATACATCTAAAATGAGTATATTTAAGGATGTTTTAATCATAAAATTTAAGAAGACTTAATTGAAAATAAAAATTTACTTCATTATTAATTTTTTTTTTTTTCTTTCTCTCTTAAATTATTAGTCCCTTTTGAAGGGGCACAATAGTGATCAATAATTCATTGACTTCATATTAACCTGTCCTTAATAGGCATTGTATGTTTCATACTTCTTCTAGGATTTGAATGCAATTTCGTCATCGTTGAAGCTACATACATTGTTTACTGGTTTGGTGAGTGCTTCTTCTTCGTTGGTTCGTCGGTTGCTCCTTGTTGTTCTTTGGTTAAACTTTGCAAGGCTGGGGTTCTGCATTCACAGTTGGATCTGTTTTTTTTTTATTTTTTTCCTTTGCGGGGTCCAATTGATGCACCCACAATTCGACCTATGCCATAGTTTCATTTTCTATTCCTTCTTTTGATGTTCAGTGTTTCCGTTTGAAAGTAAGAATGTTTGCTTATTTCTACTGGCATGCTCGTCACATGTTTTTGGTTCCTTCTGTGCTTCGGCTGCAGTTTGGTATCCATTGGAGATACATATGTTATTTGTTGGTTCGGTGGTTGTTGCTTGTCCGTTGGTCTGTTGGTTTGTTGGTTGTTAGTTGTTGTTGTTCGACTCAAGTTTACGAGCTTGGAGACCTGTTTCTACGGTCAGGCCTGTTCATGATTTTTTGCTGGTTTGGTGCTTGTTGTTTTCCTTTGTTTTCTTCGGCTTTGCAGCGTTGGGGTCCTGCACCGGTAGTTAGAGCTGTCCTTTTTTTTTTCTTTTTTTTTTCTTGCGGGGGGCGGGGGGCACTTTGCGGTGTTTAGACCCTGCACGCGCGAGTTGACCTGCGGTTGTGTTGTTTGTCATGTCTGGCAAGGCTGAGGTCTGAAGCATGTTTCGTGCCCGCCTATTCTAGTGTGAAATTTTGCTGATACTTCAGTGTTGACGTGATACAAAAAAGACGCATAAGAAATAATTGGACAACTACATGTGCAATTGCAGTGTCCATTGTTTTTTTTGTTAAGATAAAACATGTGCAAAAATGCACTTATTAACCATATATGGTGAAATGTGCCCATATCACAATACAAATTCTTTATCCTTTACATAGACTGTTGTGACCACGATACAACTTGTCTTGTTCCTGAGATAAGATACGTACACCAAAGATACAAAAAAATTATATTTCCATGTCTGGAAGCATATCTGGATACTTTGCCACAAAAAATCAAAATCATTTAGATATGTCCAAGCAATTTCTTAATATTTTGTGGCTTGTAATATATTTTGGGCGGGGAAAAACTTTATATATTTACAAGCATGGATGGAGAAAAGTAAAGGTTCATGTTTCTGACTATATTTTATTATTTGTTGATTCCTATTTACTGTATGTACATATTACTTGTTCTCCGCTGCATACCAGTTTCCGCTCATGTTCATTGTATTTTGTGTGTTCTCACATTCAAACAAATAGAATTGTTGGAGAAAACAAAATAGTCTTAAGTACAATAGTGGAAGACAAGATACAAGAGTACATGCTTGTATTGTTATTTCATATTCTGTTGTTTGTATTTCATTTATTGTTTGTATATATGTTCACCTTGTTTGTTGTATGTAGTTATTTTGTGTCTTCTTGCATAGTAACTTATCTTCATTACATGTCTTCTCGTGTCCATTGTATTTTCCCTGCATTCCTCTATTTGAACAAACATAGTGGTTGGAGAGGACGATAGACTCTTTGGCATGAATATAGACGACGAGTTGCAGAGGTGCATACCTGTACTGTTATTTCATATTCCAGTATTTAGTATTTCATTTATTGTCTGTGTATTTGTTCTACTTGTTCTACTGTTGTGCACCTTTTTTACTGTGTGTATATACTACATATCTTTCTTCTTATTCTCTTGTGAATCGTATTCTCTTTGTTGTTACATTGAAATAAATAGAACTATATTTCTTTCTTTTACATGTCCTTCTTCATACTAACTTGCCTTCATGTCCACTGTATACTCGATGTTTCTACCTTGGAAGAAACAGATTGATTGGAAAGGAAGATAATTTCTTATATGCAACAACAAAGGGTTATGTTGTGCAATTTTCGAAAATGTATACCAACTATGCTAGTAAATTAAACATAGAAAATGGGTTGGGGCATATAATATTGGACTAGAAAACGATGATTTGGCAACAATGGGATTTCCATTTTCTATTATCACTTTTGCTTTTTGATTGCTCTCCATAGTTGTCTTTCCGAAATTTCCTTGGTGCATGGGTTGGCAGACTCATGGGTTCACATTTATGGTCGTGCTTCTACCTTATTCCATACTTACCCAATTTGTCGATTGCGGGTGTTGGGCTAGTGGGTTCAAGATTTCATGTTTGGCCTCAGAGGTTCCGCGATATACAAATTGGCCCTCTTTCTCCGCCATCGCGCCCTATTTACTGTTACATAATTTTCCAGTCAAAAATCTGAGGCATACAATTTGACCCTCGAGTCGTCATGTTTCTTGAGTATCCGTTCACACCGTATGTCATATTCCATCTCCTTCAGCCCTGCATGTGTCATTAAGAACAATAATGGAAAATATACAATGCATATGCTCGTTTAGTTCTTCTGATGTTGATCTACACATTCTTGCATTAGAAAAAGTTGGACTAGTGACATGCCCATGAGCAGTCAATCATCCCAAACATCAGCAGAATGACAATGCCAAACGTAAAGATGCATACATTATGTTACCCGTATGTTTACCAAACAAATATCCTCAGCTATGTGTTCATCTATGACATGGTGAGTATGTTGATGTCAACTGCAACACATACTTTATAGCTCACAAGAAGTATCAACAAGTGCAAGCGAGACGCCAAACACAACGCAGGCTCACCCAACTAAGAGGTCTGGTTGCAAAAACCTGGCTCCATATTTCATCCAAGCTGTCCTTCTACTTGTACATTCATGGCAGGAAAAAAAAGAAAACAAAAAAAAAAATAATTCACATTACGTTTTCCTGTTCAAAAATTGTCACCATGTATAAACTTGTAACACCCAAAATACTATCAATAGAGGGCTTGAACAACCGCCGAAAAGGAAAAGTGTTCATCAAGGACATAATGGTCGTCTATACCACCTACTTGGACAAGGAAAACAAAACTAGATCCATTATGCGTGATGAGATGACAGACAAGGAGGCCCTCATGACAGTTACACTAACTATTCCTACACAACTTGTACACAAACATGCAGAAATTATATTGTCAGGTAATGGGATATCCATTACAAATTTTAATATATTTCCCAAAATAGTGTATGACTGTGGTGATTTTGATTGAATTATATCGCTCAATGAAACAAGTATTGTGGAAAAAATCCCCACTATTTGTTCAGAATATTGTTTCATCCCAGACACAACTATCAACCAACTTGCACAGAGAAACAACATTTACCTGATTAGAACCAATGGCACATCTGTGAAACTGGCGAGAAAACATGGCTCGCAACACATTCTCTATATAAAAGATGAAGAGTCAGAAAACGACAAGGCAATGGTACCATTCTTCATATCCAGTTTTGTCCTTTTCTTTCGTATGTCCATGTATCTTGGTTAAGTTACACAAATATTTCACTGTTCCATGTTGCAGCTACAATTGTTCGATACCTATTCAAATTTATTTTGTTCAGTCGAACAACAATTTCATAAAGGGAAATTTCAACTTATGCTCTTCAAAAATATAACAAAGAAAAGAGATGGTAAAGAAAGGATCTTTCGCACAACTCAATCAACATTTTTGACAGAGTTGCGAGCAAACATAGTACATGATCTCAAGAAGATAAATAGATCTACAAATGTTGTGAGTATACATCTATAGTTTCATCCTCACTTTGCTCAAACAAATAGCCTTGACCAAATATGCGCATTTTTTTTTTCTAATTTTTCTGGGGGGTGCAGTTGTAAATTATATTGTTCAATATATTAACTGCTATGCTCATGTTTCCATCTTGAAAGTGTTTTGGTTGCATCGAATGCGTACTCGACACCCTTTGAGCCTATGTGTGCGAAATGCAACTCTCATGCTTCTACTTCTTCCTTCATAAATGATGATAGGATTGATTTTATGCGATGCAGTAAAAAATGTCCATACATATATAGACATTGCCTCAATGTTGCTATCTGAACCGTTGGAAACACAACCATGCATTGTACAATTTGACAGCCTCTGTTAAAATATGTGCTTCCTGAGTTAGCAGAATTTCCATATGAAGCATACCTACAAANGTGTCAAGCTTTGTAAGGGAAATGAAAACCAATGGGACGATGTTTTTTTTTATATATCAAATTGTTTGATATATAAATGAATTCCATTTCTTGTTTAGTATATCAATATATCAATACAATGGGTGTTTACTTGGTTCTTGGTTGTATGTTTCGCTTTGAAAAATTAATAATACATTCAGGATTTTCACAGTTTTTCTATGATCTTAAAGACTATAAAGGACATGATTTTCCCTTTGATGTAATTTCTGTGATGCAAAATGTGGTATGTGGATCGTTTTAGCACTTTTGTTTCATCAATGAACTTAACAAAATTAATATCCTGGAATAATTTGAAAAACAAAAGAATATATACTATGCGAAGTCCAATGGAATTATCATATCAACGAGAGGACATTAAAATTCAAATTCATTGTTGTTATACTTGCCATGAACAATACAATAAGTTTACTTAGACATCCCAAAATTGATTTTCCTTGTGGCTTTTTTATGCTTCTCTTATACAAGCAGATCCTGGAAACTATAAGCATCGCTTGTTGTATCTATTCCTTCATTAAAGAACCTATTCACATGTTTAATGCACTTCATAGTTACTATTAAGACCATCAATGGCACTTTGTTACATCAATTTTTGCTTGCATAAATTTCCACCCCTTTTCTTTTTTACCCTCTACTTTCCCTTTTTGGTTACTTACTTGTTTTGGGGAAATTGTATCGATGTGGAAGTTGGTGAACTCACGTGTTCATATTTCCACTTGCTTTTATATGACCAGCCCAACCAACCACTTCCCCATTTCATATTCAACAAAATTTTTGGATCGCGGGTTCCTGCATAGGTGGGTTCAACATTGCATTTCCATTGTTTTGTCTCCTACAAATAGCACTCGGACTTCTGCGATCTACAAATTAGCAAACAAATTCCCTTTTATCTTGTTTTTAGCACTTTTCCTTGGTCAATGAAGTGAGAAAAATTAATCTCGTGGAATAATTTGAAATAAGAATATATACTATGCAGAGTCCAATGAAAGTATCATATCAACGAGAGGACATTAAAATTCAAATTTGTCGTTGTTATACTTGCGATGAAGCTCGCAGTACAATAAATTTACTTATACATCCCAAAATTGATTTTCTTGTATCTTTTCGACGCTTCTCTTATACATACAGATCCTGGAAACTATAAGAATGGCTCGTTGTATCTATTCCTTAATTGAAGAACCTATTCACATGTTTATTTCACTTCATGGTTATTGTTAAGACCATCAATGTGATTTCTTACACCAATTCTCGCTTCTAAAAATTGCCATCCCTTTTTCCTTTTTCCCTCTGCTTTGCATTTTTGGTTACTTACTCGTTTTTCAAAAAATATCTAGGTGCATGAGTTGGCAGATTCATGTCTACAGATTTCCACTTACTTTTATATCACCAGCCTGACCAATCATTTCCTCATTTCATATTGAACAAACTTTTTTAATCACGGGTTCCCGGATAGGCAGGTTCAACATTGTGTTTGCATTGTCTTGTCACCTACAAACAACACCCTGACTTCCGCAATCTAAAAATTAGCAAACAAATTCCCCTTTATGTCATTTTTAGCACTTTACCTTTATCGATGAACTTAGCCAAATTCATCTCCTGGAATAATTTGAAATAAAACAATATACACTGTGCGAAGTCCAATGGAACTATCATATCAATGAGAGGACATTAAAATTAAAATTCATCGTTTTTCTACTTGTGGTTAAGATAACAGTACAATAACTTTACTTAAAACATCCTAAAATTGATTTTCTTGTATATTTTCGACGCTTCTCTTATACAAACAGATCCTAGAAACTATAAACATGCCTCACTTTATTATACCAAATTCCATCAATGGGCCTTATACCAATTCCCGCTTTTGAAAATTTCCATCCCCTTTGTTTTTTCCCTCTGCTTTTCCTTTCTAGTTACTTACTCGTTTTTCAAAAAATGTCTAGCTGCGGGTGTTGGTGGATTCACGTGTTTAGATTTCCCCTGTTACTTTTATATCACCATCCCGACTGACTGCTTCCCCGTTTCATATTGAACAAACTTTTTGAATCGTAGGTTCCCGGATAGACAGGTTCAACATTATGTTTCCATTGTTTCGCCACCTAGAAACAACACCCCAACATCCGCGATCTACAAATTAGCAACCAAATTCCCATTTATCTCTTTTTCTTTCAATTTTTGTTTACTTAGTCCTTTTTCTGGATGTCCCTTTTCCAAATGTCTCTTGCTTTTATATACAACACCCGAATTTCCAGAATATACAAATTGACCCTTGAAATCTGTCATTGTCTCCTGTTGTGTGTTACACAGTTTCCATTCAACAGTTGGGGTAGATACAGTTTCACCATCAACCCCTTACATCTCCTTAGTAAAGATTGTAGGTATTTTCTCAAGCCCGCCAATATTTACTCTTTCGACTATGTCTAACGCTTTTATATCACGAGTCCGACCATCTACTTGTCCATTTCATACTTGGCCACTATTACCATCATCGGTTCCTAGCCAGGCTTGCTCAACATTGCGCTTCCACTATTCTGCTACATGCAAAGAGCACCTAAAATTCTGCGATATACAAATTGATGGCCTTAATCTATCGTTGTGACATGCAATTTGGCCATCGTCCCCTCATGTCTCCTGGGTGTATATTGTGGATCCTGGAAACTATAACCATGCCTTGCTTTCTTATACCAATTCCCACCAATAGGCCTTTCTTATACCAATTTCTGCTTCCGAAAATTGCCATCCCTTTTTTTTTCCCTCTGCTTTCCCTTTCTGGTTACTTACTCTTTTTTTAGAAAATTTCTAGTTACGAGAGTTGGTGGTTCATGTCTTCAGATTTCCCTTGTTACTTTTATATCACCAACCCGACCGACCGCTTCCCTGTTTCATATTGAACAAACTTTTTGAATCGCGGGTTTCTGGATAGATGGGTTCAACATTGTGCTTCCATTTTTTCTCTGCCTACAAAAAACACCCGAACTTCCACAATCTACAAATTAGAAAACAAATTCCCATTTATCTCTTTTGCTTTCAATTTCTGTTTACTTTGTCCTTTTTCTGAATGTCTCCTTCTTTTAAAACCAACACTCAAAGTTCCACAATATACAAATTGACCCTTGCAACATTTGGGGTAGATACAATTTGACCATCGACCCCTCACGTTTCCTTGGTAAAGCTTGTGGGCCTATTTTCAATCCCGTCAATATTTCATGTTCTGACTATGTCTAATGCTTTATATCACGAGTTCAACCAACCACGTGTCCATTGCATACTTGGCCACTATTACCATCATTGGTTCCTGGTCAGGCTTGCTCAACATTGTGCTTCCACTGTTCTCCTATGTACAAAGAGCACCTGAAATTTTTTGATATACAAATTGATGGCCGAAATTTGTCATTGTGACATGCAATTTGGTCATCGACCCCTCACGTCTCCTAGGTATATCTTGTGGCCCTATTTTTGAAACCTTCTCGACTGCTTTCCATACTTAGGAATTTCTTTAAATTTGTTTCGTGGATTGGTGGGACGACTAAATGTGCAATTATTGCTTGCTCTTCACCATCCCCGCTACCTTCGTACTTTCTAGATATGAAATTAAAGATTTAATTCTAGTAGTTCATCGTGCAGGAACTGTTAAGATTGTTATTAATTTCTAGAAGACTGGAGAAGATTTTTCATTAATACGAATTAAACCAAGATTTGCTGAGAAGAATGTTATCCTTTTCAATTATTCATTTCAAACATGATGCAATCTTTCATGCGTGGGTCAGTTGGTGCCTTTACAAAATCTCTAATTCTTAATCATTCTTCACCGTCACCGCCAACTTCACACTTTTTTCTAAATATGCAATTAGTAAGTTTTAATGGTAACAACTCATTACGCACGAACCCTGGGTTTGTCATTGATCAACGAAAGGCTCAAGGAGATCTTCGATTGATACACATTAAACCAAGAATTGTAGACGATTATATTATCCCTCCTCAATTTTCATTTCAAACATCCTCTGGAGCAAACGAAAATTCTCGTTAACTTATGGTAGCAGTTCCACAATAGTTCTGTCCAGATACAGTAAACACCTTCAGACATGATGGCCAAAGGTACCAGTATTCCAAGGCATATTCTTACTACTCATCTCCCTCCACTCAGAAGCAAAAAAGGATATGGTCCCTTGGTGCACCAAGATATATATTTCAAGCCAAACAATTCTAATGAAACCCTGCCTGCTCAGACAACTTTTTGACTTGCATTGATACTTGGCACAGATGTTGATGCGATGGATTTCGAGCTGGAAGAAGATGATTTGATGGACGATGATATGACAATGGATGATGAAAATGCAGAGACTGGTCCCACTACTACGCCAAAATTGAAATCAACTATAAAGGGTGGCACTTCTCAGATTGATGATGGTAGTCCTGACAATACCAAAAGAATGGGTTACACAACAAACACCGATGCTGAACGCAATAGATTCTTTGCAGCATGAAAGTAGGAATTCAAGAGGTCCAGAGTAATTCATTCTGGGTGGAAGCATTTCATTGTAAGGAAATGATTTGTTGATGCTCCCAGAGATATATTTCAAGCCAAAAAACTATTGCATTGCGGGGCCACTGCCATGCTCTATGGATATGAAATTAACATCTTAGGGAATGATGACAAGAACTACCACTGGTGCAAGGCATATTCCTACTAGTCATCTCCTTCAGCCCAGAATGGACTAATTTGGGCCTCTACAATCGCATGTGTAACCTGTGTCCCTGAAATTTTCAAATGTGAGGAGTTGGTTTCTTGGTGAGTCCTAACTTTTAGTTTCGAGCTATTCCATTTTTCGTGCAATGTTTTTTCGTCTTCTTTCTCACGGGAAACTTATGAGAACTATGAATTTTACCACATCTCTTTTGTTCATATTCTTCAAAACAAGGATTTACCCCATTGCAGACCCACTTTCTTGTTTTTTTGTCAGCTCAGGTCTTCTGCAAAATATTGAGATCGGGGCACTGGACATTGATCGACCAAGGAGAAGGATGCAAGGATTTCCTGAAAAAAAAAATCATGGTAATCAGTTTTCTAAGCATTTTGAATAGCATCTCAATGGCTCTTGCATGTTGTAGATCCTATGCCTGTGTCTATGGAAAATATGTTCAATGTTTTGGCCCAAAGAACTCCGTCCAATTTATAAGCATAGATATACAGTGCTCAATATTGTTTTATTTTAATCGATTTACTATTTAAAAAATTTCCTTGGGAGTTTTATTTGTTTCTTCTTTTATGGATTTAAAACATCTTCTCATTGGCATGGTTTGATAGTCTCATAGTTCTTTGATATTGTATTCTCTTACGTAATTTGTTCTAAAATGGAACATTTAACAATTATATGGAAATGCACTGTGTCGTTCCATTGAGCTTTTATGGAAACAAAAAAATGAATTTCAAAGAGTTTTCAAACCAACGTTCAATTCTATTCATGATGAAAATAGAACATAGCAATACAAAATCACAATGTTGCAGCAAGATCGTCATTCTTGTTTCTATACATGCAATTATTAAGCTTTAGTGATAAAAACCCATTATGTAAGAAGTTTAATACTTAAGTTAATATGTTATAGTCGTGGAAAAATGTATCTAATCTTCAAGAAATCATTTGTTGATAATTACTAGAAAATAATGGTTTTGCAACAATGGGGCTTGTTTGAAACCGATTCCCACTTAAGAAAATTTCCCTCCACCTTTCTATTTTCCCACTCTTTTATCCCCTGTAGTTTATGTTTCTAGTTATTTAGTCGTTTTTCCGAAAATTTCTTGTTGCGTGGGTTGGTGAATTCATGTGTTTCGACCGATCACTTCCACTTTGTCTAAATTTCACTTTCAATTGCTCCATGAACAGCGAACAACACTCCAGCTTCTGCGATATGTAGATTTACTTCTGGACTCCCACATCATTCCCTCTTCTGTGTTACACATTTTTCACTCAAATGTTTTGATATATACAATTTCATAGTCAGGGCCTTACGTCAATTTGGGAACCCATCACCCTATTTTGAGGCCTGTTCGACCTCTTTCCATACTTGACCATTTCTTGACATCTCTTTTGCGGATCGTCGAGTTCGTGGGTTTAGGAAATTTCAAATTTCTAGTAGCTCTTTCCTGTGCCTACTACCTTCGTATTTCTTTCCAAGTATATGGAATATGTATACAACTTCTCCAACAACATATAGAAAATATCTTGCTAGGAAATGGAATATCTATTGCAGATTTGAATATATTAGACCTTGTTTTCCCTCTTCTATACTTGACCACATCCGTGTTTCTTTTTTCCCTCTACTCTCTTTCTTGTTACTTAGTCGTTTTTCCAAAAATGTCTCAATGTGCGTGTTGGCCAACTAACGGTTTCACATTTGCACTCGTGCTTTTATATCGTGACTCGGAGCAACCACCACCCATTCGATGAATAGGAATTTCTCAGATCCCGGATTCCCGGGCATGCAGCCTCTATATTGCACTTCCAATGTTTTGTTGTCTGCAAACATCACTCAGACCTCCGTGGTATACAAATTTACTTTCGCACTCCCACATCAAACCATGTTCTGTGATACACAGTTTTCACACGAAAGTTTCGATGCCTACAATTGCGTATTGTCGAACAGGCAGAGTGCATTTCCTATGTTCCTTGATATGAAAACATCCCCCCGGCTTCTGCGATATACAAATTTCCTTCTGGATGCCTGCATCAACCCCTTTTCATCTTATACAGTATGCACTCTAAATTTCTAATCAATACAATTTGACCTTCAAGGCCTCATGTCTCCTTAGAAAACCTTGGTAGCCTATTTTGAATACCGCTCTATAAGCAATATCTTACGCGGATCACTAGGTTGGCATGTTCAGACAATTTCCATTTCCTAGTCATTGTTTTTTGTGCTTGCCACCTTTGCACTTCTTTCCAAGTATATGGAATCAATATATAACTTCTCCAGAAACATGTAGAAAAGAGAGACATCCATCTTCTATACTTAACAAAATTCTCGTTTCTCTTTTACCTGTACTTTATCTTTCTCGTTACTTAGTCATTTTTCTGAAAATGTCTAGTTATGCAGGTTAGCGGACTTGCGGGTTCACATTTGCACTTGTTCTTTTATATCGCGACTGCGACTGCCTGCTTACCCATTCCATGTCCAGTCACTTATCCGATCACGGATTCCTGGGTAGGAAGGCTCTAGATTGCACTTCTATTGTTTCATGACCTGCAAATAGTACCTTGACTTCCGTGATATACAAATTTACAATCAGACTCACATCACATCATCTTTCATATAACAGTCTACCTGTCATGCCCTCTTTGGTGGTACATGTTTTGCACTGAAAACTTCTGACACATACAATTTGACTGTCAGGTCCGAACGTCTCCTTTGAAACAATTGTCACCCCATTTAGAACCTTGTCCGTCTTCTTTCCATACTTGGCCATTTCTTCAAATTTCTTTTGTGGATTGTTGAGTTGGCAAGTTCAAGAAATATCCAATTCCTAATAACTGTTTCATGTGCCCGCACCCATTGCAATTACCAATTGGAAATTATATATACATTGTTATTTCTAGGTATGCACTTAGCAAGCATTAATGCTAAACCAGGATTTGAGGATATCTCCCATTAATACGCATAAAACCAAAGTTTCTGGATGGTTGTATTATCCCTTCTGAGTGTTTATTTCAAACATCATGGAATGTCATTTGCACGTTATCGGGTTGGTCCATCCACAAAATCTTCAATCCTCGATTCCAAAAATGAGTATGACCCACTGTTTCCCTATTCCATACTTACCCACTTTCCCATAATTCCTCAAATATACAAACCCGCCGCTAAACTGCCCCATCATACTCTCTTATGTTTTACACGTATTGTAGCCAAAAATTCCGATACATAAAATTTGATCGTCGAACAATCACCTCTCCTGAGTATCCCCGTAACCCTATTTTGAGTCTCATCCAACCGTTTTTCAGACCTTGCCATTCATTCCTTATTCTTCCCCGTCTCCGTGACTTTCACACTTGTTTATAATAAAAAATTGTTTATATATATATATATATATATATATATATATTGTTTCTAAATATGCAATTAGTGACATTTAATTCTAGCATCTCATCATGAAAGAACTGTATAGATTTACATTGATGGGTGAGAGGCTTGATGAGATATTGTATTAATAAGCATTAGAAAAACCAAATATGTTAAGAACCAAATATCAATATAGCATAGAAAAACCTCAGAAAAAGTACTCAACGCCTTGAAAAAAAGATAATTTCAGATAATAAGCCTCTTCGAGGGGGCAACCTCCTTTTACCCCACTTAAATGTTCAAGTACAAGATGATTCAAAATGAAAATGTCTCCTTGGTATAT